>VYZW01000078.1:5803-32022 GCA_013401315.1 Balaeniceps rex
CACTTGATTGTAACTAACCTGCCATAAAACACTTTTTCCAATAAGCTCCATTAATGAAGGTAGATTGGGTTCAGCTCAGTGTATCAGTATTCATTGAACAGGGTTCCTGTGTTTGATGGTCTTTTAGAAGCCCCATCTCCTTCACTATTTTACTGCCATAACACCATCAAATTGATTTTCTTATTTCATTTACCAGAGACAGAAAATGCATAACTTCATTTTNCATAGTATGTATGAAAACAAAACTATGTATAGTAGCATCTGTGGCTTAACAGCACAACTGATGTTTCAGTTTTGAATGTTCAGAAGCTACCTGTAAATTAGTATACTATCTCTGTGCTCTGGAAGATAGGAGATGCACATTATGGTGGTTTTGTGTTTGTTTTTTTTTTTCCTTTTTTTTAATCACAATGTATAGATTATTCTATCTTTGCTAAATGAAACAGTGAAAAAAATATTATTTCTACAAACAGGACAGATTGTTAAGATTTGCAATTATTCTTATTTTCTGGGGGTTATATTCCATGATCTTTGTGCTCAGCTGCTCAATCAATCAAGTTCCCTTAAAACAATCTGCAGTAATACTACAGCTTTCTTCTGATACTTATCCTGTTGAAACCTCCCAGGTCTTCAGTTAGCTTGCTAGTTGGTTGCTTAAGGCAGAAGTATGAGAAATATGGAGAGTATGTGCAAACTGCTATTCTTTATACCAACATCAACCCTGAGATGTAATGTAGATATGTGTTCTTCCCCAGATGTGAAACCGGCAACACGCCTGGGGAGGGCAGCTCTGTTTTAAAGTCCAAAGCGAAAAACAATGTCCGGGTCAGTTGGCTTCCTCCATCCCAAACCTTCCTGCGGAGGCCCTGTGTAACCCCAGGGTAACAACAGCACGATGTACCTTCCCAGGAGCCAGGCACTGAAAACAGAGATTTAGAAGGCTGTATAACAGTGCCACCAGGTGATAGCATAAAATGTAGGGTTTGCTGCCAGAGTAATTCAACAGAACAATTATTTGCAGATTGTCTCTGTTGTAAAGCACAAAGCATAATTTTCCTCCCTAGGCTAGTGTATGTAGATCTTCAGACATAACTAACCTGTCTTTGCTATAAGATCCATCATAAAGATGGTGTCTATGTATAGAGGGTTTATTGGTGGGGTTTTTTGGGGGGAGAAGAGTGGGTTGCTTTTGGGATTCTTTGCAATTTTTGTGGGTTTCAGAGAGGCATGTTCAGGTTGTGGCAGAAGGATCCATCTCTCTGAGCTTGTTTACTTCTGATACAGCACAGATGAGAGAAGAATCCAGACAGTATTCTAAAAAATATCAGTCTGATGTTATTTATGTGAAACCCCAAGGCACACAGGATAAATGTATTAATTGTTACTGATGCCAGTTTGAATTTAGGTTATTTAGCATCAAGTAATGTTATTTGAAAGCAAATTTAATTTATATGTGACATCTGTGATGATCCTGCTGGAGTGATTTATGTAGAAAAGTTGCTAGGAATGTGATTCCATCCTAGTGGGGAAATTCATAATCATAAAAGAAGATATTTGCAACTCTGAGGAGTTTGTTAGCTAACTAGTGTTACTTGCTTGCTAACACTTGAGACATGTTAGCATAATGGGAAAGCTGTTGTCATGCAGTCTACCATCACAGCAAGAGAAAATTAAATAAACAGGAGTCCCTTACAACACAGTATATTCAGGAAGCACTGATAAAGGTCATACAGAATGATTAAGGTTTTTAAATAATTTCGTCTTTCACTATATTCGTGTTTGTTAATAAAAACACGGTCTTCAGTTAAAGTGTAATTGGATTTCATTGCTTGAAGCAACGTGACCCCAATGCATATCCCACTCAGGGAAATGCTACAAGTTGCTGAATTAATGGAGGGTGGGGGAAGCAATGTGTTCTCAGTTTAATACTTGTATTCCCTCTACCAGAGCTTGTGCTTTGCTGGGGTGTAGAGATGTAAAGAAACAGAACAACTCTTCCCACTCTTTGAAGTTAAGAGTTCAGGAGAGGGAGGGAAGAAGATGTTTGCCTTTTCTTTTTAATCAGCTTCAAATTCACAGCAAAGAACTGATGGAGAGTTACTTTCTTTTTGTAAACTTCTATAAGCTGTATAATTCATGCTACATGTCCTAAAGTTTGTGAGAGTCCTTACCCATCATTTTGTTATTTTCTGTGAATTTTGGAGCAGATCCTTCTTCACTTGAAAAAGTGGGATTGTATGCAAGATAAAGACATTCTAAAGCCTCTTCCTTCTCTTAGTAAACACAACTTGACAGAAGCATAATTTGTAAACTGCTGTAGTAGTTGTTGGTGGGGTAGAGGGTTTAAATGTACTTTTATGTTGTTGTATTTGTGTGACTTAGTCAAAGCCATCTTCATGAGAATGTTTTTGGTCTGTTCAGGCTATAATCTGACAAACAGTTGTAATCCCACTGCCATCAATACTGCACGAACAGGTTCAGGCCAAACTATTCAATACAGACCATTTCTGTTCATCTCAGTGTGGTTTAACATTTTGTTTCAGGAGATTTTGTTTCACTGCTGCAAGCAGGATCAAGCAATTTGCCAAATTTCTTAGCAGAACCCTACAAAAAGGCTGTTGAAATCGATGACATCATTTCATTTATTTAGAAACCAAGTGTCTGTCTTCCAGTTCCGCAATGCTCTAAGTTTTGTATTGAAATATACACAAATTCCTGTTCAAGTAAACTGAACTACTCCCGTGAAATTCAAATTCAGTCACTATGACCATGGGCTAAAATGAATGGGTAGCTTTCTTCTCTTGTATGAATGCTGACCCCCTTCATTTTCATAATGCCAGCGGTACCAGCAGGTAAATTAGTTGCTTTGCAAGACAGATTATCTGCTCTGGTATCTTACAACATTCCTTGTTCCCGATTCCAGCTCATATTTCTGATTACTGTCTGTGAACAACCGTACAGATATGTGAGGGCAGACCGTCCTAATCAGAGAAGTAAAATTTCCTGGTAAATGGCAGTACTGGCAGCCTGGTAGTTTGTACCGACTGGAAATCCTAGCAGAAGTCACTGAAGTTGGGACGAAACCACAAGAGTTTCAGAGGTCACTGCTCTGATACAGGCTGTAGTAGTTTCTTCATGATAAATTATGTATGACACCAGTCAAGTTATTAGTGTTTCTTGATGGCTAGTGATTTAAGAGTTTTTCAAATACCACAGATATTTATATGCTGCCATTGTTTGAGGGGAGGAGAGGGTAGTTAGAGCATTGCACATTCCACAGGGAAATCAGCTGTTAGCCAGTTAACCATTTCAAAATATCAATGCCTACAAATCTGATTATCAAATTAGATTAAATGACTTCCGCTTAGCCACATAGAATTTGTGAACATAGATAATTTAAAAACAAGTAAGCTTCACAAAACTTGGGGGCAGATACAAAAATATATAATTTATTTAATGTACAATGCAAATATAATCTACAGTACTATGTTCAGTCTTGATCCCTAGGTAAAGGTATAAATCTGCACAAGTTCTCAGTGTTTGTGAAGTTTACTCTGAGTTTGCTTCGTCAAAGCTTTAAGCAGAATCTGGCCCATCGGTTCTGCACAGTGCTATTCAGTAGGCTGTGTGGGGTAAGGGGGAAATTGGCTTCACCTGCGTAAAGGTGTTGTGTTAGGGGTTAATGTGATTCAAACAGGAGTATGGAATTATGTTGGCATCAGGAACAGCCCGACAGCTCCCTGCCTTCCAGGTAGGACATGTGTGTGCATAGTGCACTGCTCGAGCAGAGAGGTGTGTGGGAGAGAAGGGGATGCAACTTGCTTGTTTTTTCCCCACTTCTTGCCCCAACAGATATGCACCGACAGTGGAATAGTAAATCAGCCCCACTGAGTTCTCAGCTTCAATCCAAGAACTGTAATTCCTCTTACAACTTGCATAATTTGCTAACTTAGTTAGAAATGTTCAATTCTGCTTTCTGTAGCTTTTTACCACTGTGGTGCCCAAGGGGTGTCCACATCCAGTTTTGGACCCTCCAAATGTTTATTTTTAATAAACAGGTGCTTTTTAATAATTATTTACTTTGTGTGTTGTGTTAATTTTTCCTTTAAAAAAACCCTAACCTTGAACGACACTCAGGAAAGAATTCAGCCAAACTACTTCACAGTATTGAAGCTAGCCTAGAAAGGAGCAGTTTGTACTGTTTGCAGAGCTAAAATGTGGCCCTCTTGGAGACCACTGACCCCTTTTCAAATAAAAACGTTCAGTGAGAGCACCATCTGTGAATTTTTAATAATGTTGTGAATCAGGATCTGAT
The DNA here is from genome assembly GCA_013401315.1 of Balaeniceps rex. Classification (NCBI taxonomy): domain Eukaryota; kingdom Metazoa; phylum Chordata; class Aves; order Pelecaniformes; family Balaenicipitidae; genus Balaeniceps; species Balaeniceps rex. The sequence goes on from VYZW01000078.1 coordinate 10,119, forward strand.
CACTGAAGTAAAACTTCTCGAGGCACAAACTGGAGTGGAAATTAGGTTCTGGTTGCTGTGCAAAGCAATCAGCAGCAGCGAAGGAAATAAACCTCTTCGCTTCAGATCTTTCTTGCACGTGGTTGCACAGTTGTTGCGGTTTCACAGCCATCCACCCAAAACCATCTGTAGACATCTGTCTTCTGCCTATGTGTAACCAAATCAAAGAGATTTTAATGTCTGCTGTAACATTAATGTGGCAGCAAAAATACTTTTTCAAGATGTAAGAGTGGGTCTTCTGTTACAGCTCCTGCTCTAGATTGTCAGTATGAAAGTACAACTTGTGAGACACAAGCTCATCTATCACGTAAATAAATGCTGTGATTCTTCATAGCATTGATAAATATGAACTATTTCTGTTATCTAGAAAAGGGATGTAAATGTGGAAAAGTGGCTCATTCCAAAAGTTAAAAATACTTCTGTATGTTCTGTTCTCAAACCTTAGAAGATTCTGATTAAGAACATCTTTCCCTCTAAATATTTTACTGATGAGCACATAATGAATTAACTACTTTTCTCGTCATGCAAAGTTTCTTAAAGATTGGACACTTAATGAAATTTGATAGTGAGGACACCTTGACATTGTTAAAGCACATGATTTACTTCTTGAGTTAAAAATTTTGACTGATTCAAACTAATTGTAAGATTACTTTATTAAGCAATGACAGTATCTTGAATGAAGACAGTGTCTTCCCAGTAGCTATCTCATATAGTAGTTTATGAGTAATAGTGAGTGATCAAACTCTTAATTACTGTGACACCGGGGAGTACCATTAGCGAACCTCCTGTGCTTGGTGGGTTACAAACAGGACAAGAGATGTAGTCCCTGCTTCAAAGGATTTCCAGTCCGAGAGGCTGCCGAGGACGGCACAGGGATAAGCAGCACAGAGGAAACGGTGAGCGTGTCCATGTTGTGCTGGAGCTGGCCCTGTGGGAGCAAGAACCAGCCCAGAAGGCTGGTCTGAAGACACCTGCCCTGCCTGTAGATATCTGGGTTTGTGTAATAAGGTGATAAACTGAGCCAAGGGGATCCAACCATAGACATCAAGGTGCAAGTTGTGCCTGTGCAGAACTGCATCTCTTCTGCTTCCACATTGCCCTTTGCTTCTCTGCACGAAGCTTTGCCATAGCATATGCATTTTCCAAATCAGATTAACATGAGCTTGGAGATCCGGGCACAGCGCTGCGTTACGTGCTAGGCAGGCAACGACCACAGCTTCTCTTACTGCTCTCAACATTGCTGTAGGCAGTACAGCAAGACACTTAAGCAGCAGCTTAGTGGAGATTTGGAAGTATGCTTAGGAAAGTCCATCCAAGGAGCAGTACTAGAAGAAGAACAAAAGTACTGGGGAATTAAAAGTAGTTAATTGAAGCTGGCCTAATTGGTGTATCATATCCAAGGCAGAAGCCATTTCTTCTATTACGGGCATACAGAAGGCAATAACTTTAAGGTATTATACAGTGTTCAGGACTAAGAGGAACGGGTTGTAACAGACGGTTACAAATTTTTAGGATATAATTTTGCTCATTTTGATATTTTAAAATGTCAAATAAACAGAACAGATTTTGCCTATTTACCTGCTTAAAATATGGTCTTATGGGGTGTGGAGGGAGTTGCTTCTTCTGGACATATCAGAAGTCTTTGAACCTCATTTTCCTCTTTTTTTTTTTGTAGCAAGCTGAATAAGATCTTTAATTGGCCTATGAGTGATGAGACAAGAGCTTGAACTGATGTTCTTGATGTCCTGAAGTTGTAGATGTTCATGATTTCTTAAAGTTTGTTTATTATCTAATGTTTTTGTACTTCTCAGAAGGGTATTTAAAAAAATCTGTTGTTAGTGTTTTATGTTTTATAAAAATGTTCCGCATCTGTCCTCCATTGTGAAAAGACAAACAGCAATTCACCTTACAATCTCATATATTACAGCCATGCTGTGATTCTGTAGAGAATATAACTAGCTTCCCAACTGAACATTGAATGTTAGTAAAAATGAAAAAAAAAAACAAAACCTTAAACTGTTAGGAAAAGTAATATTACCCTTATTTGCGCTAATATGCTGCAATTCTGCTAGTAAAAGCTCATTGAATTAACAAGAGGATATTGAGCTTTTCCACTCTGGTCACTAGTCCAGAACTAATTCAGGCTGGTGGCTCTGGGCGGGATATGTGCCTCTGGAATGAACTGGTGATATGGGAATGGTTTCTACTGGTCAAGTGTGTCATAAAAGACTATCTCAATTAATACTAATGAGCTGCTGTAGTAGCAGCCATGGTACAGAGACTGACAGGTGAAGAATCATAAAGTAAACATTAGTCTCTCAGCCATGAAGTGATCTCTCCAGAGCTGTGTTTAACCTAATTGGTAAGAAGGTACTGAGAATACGCTCTGGCTGTGGTTGTGCGGTCTATCTGTCATGCTAATAAAGCAGGGTTTCCAGTCTTCAGTGCTCCGGTCTAATGTACCCATCATTGCCATTATATTCAATTGCAAGTCATGGAGAACAGCTACAAAACCAGTGGTGTGTGGCACAAGGAAGCATTTTATTTACTCATGGTGACAAAACCTGTGGTTCAATTTGAAGATTGCCTAACCTGTGCTTATACCTTGGAAGGCTGTCAGGCATAATTTCTACAAGACAGACATGGAGGTGCTGGAGCGTGTCCAGAGAAGGGCAATGAAGCTGGTGCAGGGTCTAGAGCACAAATCTTATGAGGAGCGGCTGAGGGAACTGGGGTTGTTTAGCCTGGAGAAAAGGAGGCTGAGGGGAGACCTTATCGCTCTCTACAACTACCTGAGAGGAGATTGTAGCAAGGTGGGTGTCCGTGTCTTCTGCCAAGTAACAAGTGATAGGACAAGAGGAAATGGTTTAGATTGGATATTAGGAACAATTTCTTCACCGAAAGGGTTGTCAAGCATTGGAACAGGCTGCCCAGGGAAGTGGTTGAGTCCCCATCCCTGGAGGTATTTAGAAGAGGTGTAGATGTGGCACTTAAGGACATGGTTTAGGGGTGGATTTGACAGTGCTAGGTTAATTGTTGGACTTGATGATCTTAAAGGTCTTTTCCAACCTAAGCAATTCTATGATTCTGTGATTCTAATTGGCGCTGGCCCAAACTTTGAGCATATAAGCACCTTGAAAACAGGCAAAAAATCAACAGAACATGCCTTTTTTTTCCTTTTTCCAAATATTCAGTTACTGTACGGTTAAAGAGAAAGCATCTATGCACTTATGACTGTATGGTACATTAATAAAGAAGTGATGCATCATTTATGAATGTGTGTAGGCATTCAGGGACAAACGGCTTCCACTCTCAGACTGGTTATATGAGGGAGAAGGTTGCTGAGGACCTTCCTTTTATTTTTGGCCCAGAACCATCCTCCTGGGATGAAGCTGGGACAAGTCCCATTCAGGCTCGTACAGAGCATGCTGCTGGTGCCCAGGTTGCAGAGGAAGCAAGCTGCCTGCTCTGCCTCACAACCCCTGCAGCAGTCACTCCCAAAGACTGGGGCATTTAAGTGTTCCTTAGATAAAGTGTCTTCTCAGCATGCACAATCTTTTCGTGTAGCTTTATTCTGCCCTTGGCGCACAGTCGGGCCTTCAGGGTTTGGTTATATATTTAAATGGATACGAGGTCTTCAGGCACAACAGACTGGACGTACAAAATGAACAGAAGTGAGGTGATGAGGGATCTGTGATCTCTAAGCATGCAAAAAGAGCTGAATAATGCAAAGATGATTTAAAATAAAAAAAGTCTGTGTCATGTTTGTTATATATGTCTTTGCAGCAACCACAAAGATTCTGACTGGCTGCAAAAGCGCACAGAACCCTGTCACTCTGCCTGAAAAGATTTTTAACCTTTAAAACTAACACACAAACATTCCAGGGTTTTTGTCTGAGTGACTCCTTGCTGGATCTTTTACTCCTACTTTCTCTTTTAGTTTTGTGCTCTGAATGAGATCATTCCTATTAGCCTATGGAGTTCAATTGCAATAGCGAACTGTGGAAACAACTTGTATGGTGACTGCGTCTTCCTAGAATAGCATTTTTAAGGGCACAATGTGTTCAGCAAGCTTCCTTCTTGACATATGATGTGGATGACTTTCTCAGACATAGGTCAGGCACAAATCCTGCTCTTTTGACATGGCACAGTCCCCAAATAGCATTAATGTCATGTCTGCAAATACAGTGGGGCCAATTTGCTAATAAAAATCGCTAGTGACATCTATCAACTAGATTGAATTAATAAGATCATTGCCACTGGGATAGAGAATATAATTATTCCTTGATGTGAATTCTGGGCCTCCAGTTACACAATCAAAATGGCACTTTCCCATAAAGATGTCTTCAGATGGTATTTGCACGCCTACATCCCTAGCACTGCCTGGTTTCACTCGTTGCTTAGCAGGGCTGTATGAATTGTGTGTCAAGCATAGATTTGGCACTTCCAGTATGTTTCGGGGGGAGTTTATAAATACAGTGTTGTGCCTAAAATACAATGTTGTGACAGAGCTTTTCTTTTGCTAAGTAAGTTTGTTTTACCATGTTAATCATTCAATTTTATATGAGATGTTAGTTGTATAATAATTCTGAGGAAACAATCATGTTGCAGTGTATTTTAGATAGATCTATGCCTTAGGCTTCTAGAAACATAGTAAATAACTTGTCATTGCCTTTTTTCTTTTAAAATGTGTATACAATAGTAGTTTTATAGCACTAATTACTGGTAATATTTATATGGATTGAGAATCTCACAGTTTCAATACATAGAAATAGAAGTATTTTTTTTAAATTTTTGACAGAGAAAAACACATTAGAGAAAATCAGAAAGAAATATGAGTTCATTTGATTTCTCTTAATAGTATTTTTTGGTTGGGTTGTTGTGTGGGGTTTGTCAAACATTGGAACAGGCTGCCCAAGGAAGTGGTTGAGTCCCCAGCCTGCTTTTAATCTCCCGGGGTAATGGGTGGGGGAAGAGAGGGACCTGTGGCACCTGGATAAGGGAAGGCCTGGATGGGAAGCATGATGCAAAGGCATGTGAGCAGTGTTGCGTGGAGCTGCTTAGGATGCAGCTGGATGTGCCTGCCATCCTTGCCAAGCACAGCCTGGCTCTCACAAGAGCCATTCGGCATCTCTTTACTTTTCAGTGCTCCCGTTTCTGAAAGACTTCATTAGCTTGAACAGAGATGCAGTCAGCTGGCTCGGACCCAGCTGAGAGAAGGCTGATGAAGCCATGCATGCTGAGAAAATTGGTGCAAAACAGTGATTCTGCTAGGCCTAGCAGAGCTAAGAAAATCCCATTGGATTTAGCTGACTATGCAGAGCCATTTGTATGTCCATGTTAGTCAGTTGTCTAGTGTGCCTGTGAGCTGCTTGCCCTGGGTAACACTAAGTGGTCAGGTTGTCCACAGATCCTGGAAGCAATAGAAGTAGTATTGCCCTTGAGTTATAAGCTGTGCTGGCTCTTCTGTGAATTTTTTTTAGGCAATTTCAGATACAGTGGAAGCTAATGGATATGCTGACTTCTATTCTTCCTGGATAAATGGAGAACGAATTAAACATTTTTTCAAATAAGATAGTTGGGGATATTAAAAGTATCGCCTTACTTAGGTTTTATCATGTGCACGATTGCCTTGGGCAGTAGCTTCTATTGTCTCGTTATCTCAGTCCATTGAAGTATTCAGCTGCTGCTTTCATGTAGCCTGAATGAAGGCTGTTAGCATACCCATTAAGTTTAAGAACTGTCATTGCCTAGAGACAATATCTAATATTGTCTGCAGATCAAAGCCTTGATTGATGGTAGCCATTAACACCATCTCATGTTAAGATATCTTTATGTCCACATAGTCTATCCAGACCAACAGGTTCAATATCTTTTCAGTTAACCTATGTGATCCTACATCTGTATTCACCCCTGGACTGGGAAGACAGCTGAACTGTTTCATTAGCATTACTCAATTTGTGGCTGGTTTACACCAGGACTGTCACCTGGGGCTTCCCCAACAATGCACGTGTCACTCATTCAGGCTCTGTCCTTTCATTGGTACCGGTAAGGACGCTTCGAAGTCAAGCCATGGTGCCATGCTGTGGAGGAACCAGTGTCTGTAGGCATGGAACTGGTTGAGAGATTCGGCATTGCTTCTTTGCAGTATTTTATAAATAAGATAAAGGGCTTCCCATTTATATAGTTAAAGTGCATGGATTAAGAATTACTGTAGTACCATCATCTGGATGCCCCATGTGCCAGGACTAGGTGAATGCAAAACTAGTATTGTGACATCTATTACCACAAAAAGTTTGTTTACAATTTAATATTATTCCTTAATAAGGAAATTTGCGTATTACTTTTTGGAAGGATGGAAGAGTTACGTGTTATGTTTTCTGTTCTTTGCTTTCTATGTGATTACAAAAGGCCAATTACAAAGATGCCTTCATTTCTGCAGTGTATTGAAAGCTCATCACATCCTTCCTGAATTTAGGGATACAGCTTGTAACATCAGTAGGAGTGGCTGGGGTGTGGTGAGGGATATGGAAAAAATATCCCCAAGCTTTGGGACAGGTAAAAACATAAGTAAAGAACAGAAGAGCAAAGAAAAAAAGGTAGAAGAGATGAATAGGAAACTGAGTAGACCTCATACTCCAGGGGCTAGGATGCCTGGGATAAACTGAATCTACATAACTTACTGTTAAAGCAGGTTTATATATATTCCTTACATTTTCAGGTATGCTTAACCAAGTAAGAACATAAGTGCTTTTTTGTAAATACACAAGATCATGTCTTAAATGTCCAGTCTGTAAGGTCAAAGTCAAACTGTCAAAAGACAGTTCTTTTATTAAATATGCAGAATGTACCAGGGTATACATGAATCCATGGGACCAGGCAGGATGCATCTGAAGGTGCTGAGGGAGTTGGCCAATTGTAAGGCCTCTCTTTGTCGTCTTTGAAAGGTCATGCAGATCAGGGAGGTTCCTGAGGACTGGAAGAAAGCAAATGTCACACCTGTCTTCAGGAAGGAGGATCTAGGCCAGTCAGACTCACCTCAGTCCCTGGGATGGAGCAAATGGAAGCCATGTCCAGGCCCACAAAGGGTAAGGTGATGACAGGGAACACCCAGCATGGATTTACCAAGGGCAAATAGTGTCTGAGCAAACTGAATGCATCCTCTGATGAGATGACTGGCTCACTGGATGAAGGGAGGGCAATGGATATTTTGGAGTGATCACCAGAGGCTACTCCTGACCTAAATTATTCTGTGGTTTTGAGCTTATAGTCCATGGACTCTTGTGGATCCATGCAATGCTCTTAGGATACTCACACAGCAATGAAAGCTTAGGTCTTAAACTGTATACCTGAGACTTGTTCTTCATAAAGATACTGGCCTTGGTCCACCAGTGAAAAAACCCTAGTAGTGTATTTTGTCTTCAGTTAAAAAGAAACAAATTTTGCTGTGAACTGGCTATTTTTAACACCTCACTCTTTTGTTACGTTCCCATCCTACTGCTGTGGTTAGAGAATACCTTGTTGTGAAAAAGCTGTTTGGGTCACCCTGCGTATTACTGGTGAAGACTTAAAACAGTCTTGAGTCTGCTGCATAATCACAGTAGGGATGTGGGATGCTATGGCCCTTGGACTGAGGATCCTGACACCTCCTGTCTTTAATGGTGACTGTGCTCATGGGAGACCTGTCCGGAGTAGCTTGAAGTCCTGCTGGCAACATAGCTGGGACAACATGAAATCTGGTACCTGCAGAAAAGCATGGCCAAGAGGCTAGGTAGTTTGTCTGTGCTGTTAGAGTGCTCTCAGCACTTACGTGCATCGGTGACTTCAGTGTCAGCGTTTCCCCCATCGGAGAAGGGGAGAAACAGAAGAGTTTTTGAGGGCTAGTAATTAAAAGAGACGTACTGCTGAGGCTGTGGGCGGTTTGGAGAGGAGGGGTATCACAAGAAGCAGCTATCCAGCAAATGACAGACTATATTTTGGGTCTCTGTGTTTCTGAGTCTGATAATTCATCTTGTGGTTCTAGGCAATGATTGCAGCTGGAAAATAACACAACATAGAGAAGCTTAAACTATACAATGTGGTTAAATAAAAATTAATATATGAAAGGGAATAGTACAAAGCCACAATACCGTATCCTGAGGTTTTTTTATTGTATAGCAAAAATGCTTCTGATTCTTCCTTAGGTAAATGAATAACCTGGATTTTGAAGTTGGATTTTTAATTTACCACTGTCTTTTGTCATTTTGTCTAATAGTCCTGTTCTCAGATCCAAAGCCATCTGAAATTTATTAGAAGAAATGAAACTGGAAAGTATGCATGCCCAATGTTAAATAGTCCATTGAAAAGTAAATACTTTCCTTCTCATTTTTTTTCCCCCAGGAAGACTCTCTAGAGATATGTGATACATCAGTGCTTTTCGTCTGGGAGGAAATGCTAACCTAGCAAATAGCAAAAACTTCTAAAAGGGGGATGGACCAGGTCATTCCAGGAGGTTGGAAATGTGCAAATGAGATTTATGCAGCATTTAACTGTGGGCCAGTAGGTTCACTGATGTTTGTTATATGTGATTTAGACTGACTCTGAAGTGTACAAGGTATAATTTGAATATATAATATAAATATATATAAAAACACTAAGTCTTTGGGATTCTCTTCTTCCTACTTAACCAAATGAGAATCAGAAATATATATGGAAGAGAATGTTTTGGTCTATTTATAATGCATGCTGTCTAGACAACTGGCTTTATAAAAGGAATGTGTTCCTGCTTGCTTTTTCTAAATGGAAGTTGTTTGCTCCTGGGGCTAGTTGTTAAACAAGGGACCCAGGGCAGCACATGTGTTATCCATGAAGCTGATACCGCAATGTCTGTAAATGATACTGGAGTATAAGTAGGAAACAGATTTGGGCATTCAACACAGGGCTAAATATGAGTGTAGACTGCTAACTAGGTGCACGTACAGGGTATGCAGTCTTGTTTGAAAAAAAGTGGACTTGTATCTCTTTCTGTAGACTTTTGCATTTTAAAATATGCCAGAAATGTACGTGGCTCTATTACTTTCTGGGGACAATTTGGCCATTATTCAGGTGAGAGATGCAAGCGCTGTGCATGCATTACCAGAGCCCTCAGACCAGATTTAAGGCACACAGACACTGTGTTAGGCCTCTGCAAAGGAGTGAATAACTTCTGTTCTCTTCAAAGCTTCAGGCTGAAATCCTGAACCCAGTAAAATGGATAGAAAAGTTCTGTTGATTTCAGGAAATTAAGATTTCAACTTTAGAGTTTCACCTTGTGCCTATCAAAGCGAATGAGTAATGCCATTGATTAGGGTGAGATCAAGAATGAGTCACTAACCCTCTGTAGTCACTAACGGTAAAATATAGATGTTATCCTTTTTGGACCTTTTAGGATCTTTTTCACATGAACTTCAAAGCAATGATGATAACTGCCTGTATAAATAACCTTGGTAACGTCAGAAGAGAACAGTTTTCTGCCCTCAGGGAAGTCAGTGGCAGATAGGGCAGATTCATTACTAAGCAGAATGAGTATTTTGGGGGGCTGTTTGTTGGGTTCTGTTTTCTTTTTTTTTTTTTCTTTTTTTAATGAGGCATCAGCTGTTTACTAAAGACTAATTAGAAGAAATTTGTTAGCATTTGTGGATTTGTTCCTTTCATGATTCGGGAGATAAGCCTGCTTTGTTCTTTCTCTTTTCCCCTCTCTCTTTAATGAAGTGTTTCTTAATAAACTACTAATTAAAATCTTTTGCACCCATATTTGATGGCAGTTAATTTGGGACAGAAAGCCCTTCTTACTGAATCTGTTTCTGTCGTGAGTCCATCTTGCAGATTGGCTGAAAGGGTATGTTTAGATCCAAAGTGTATCTTTGCACATCAATGCACACGCGTGTGCCAGGTCAGACTGGGATGAAGGGTCAGTGTCTGACATCCAGGAGGCTCCCGAGGCTGAGTCCTGGGCGCTTGCAGCCTCAGGAGGTTCCCCGTGCTGCTGTGGTCTTCAGGTGTCTGAAAGCCCCTGCTCCAAGAGCTGAGACTCCACTGGCCTGAAACTTTTTGCTAACGTGCAGAAAGGTATTTATAGGATCATACCAGTGCTTGGAGTTGGCTCATTGTATTTGCAATGATGCTGGAATAATGTATTTCTGCAAGGAGAAACGAACATATAATTTCCAGAAAAAAGGGAGCCAGACTGGATCTTGTTTAGGTGTCCAATTAGTGTGGCTGGGTTTGCTTCCAGCTGGTGTGATTTACACTTAGGTGGTCAAAGACAAATAACACATTTAATATGGAAAAAAGATCTCTAGCCTTGATTTCATGAGCTGAACCATTACTTGGATTTGGAGTGTTTACTTGCTGAAGATCTTATTTTTTGATTTTTCCTGACTTGCATCCAGGAATAAGTGCGGTTGTGTCAGAGAGTTTTGGTTCAATTAAGCAACTGAGCTTTCAGGATGTTCATTATACTCAGATGCTGATCACCCTGAAATTTTAATACAGCAGGAAGAGAGTGTGTACCCATGACAACCCATTTACATGAATGCACGTCAAGTTTTCCTCTGTATTTTGTGCTGGAAGGCCTGATGCGCTGTCAGCGCAGGGAGAACGCAGGGATCTTCCCGTTGCTGTCGCTGTTCAGATGAAAGGTGAGAGGAGCCTGCCTTTCACTTTGTACTTTGAAAGAGCCAAGCCTGTTCCCCCGTTGCATGGTCAATACCTGGCAGGTGACTGCAAAATGTGGAGGCCAGTGGCGAGGGAAGATGAGCAGCTGGTGTTGGGCTGTCCCTGCTGCCTCCCGGCTGGCGGCTCCCTGGGAGCAGCAACTTGGCTAAAAAGCATTGCCGTGGATTATTTTCCATCAATCAGGTCTTTTGTGTAAAAAGGTAGAGAACAGGGGAAATTATTTCTTTTTAATTATGGAACTATATTTTCCTCGTGGGTTAGTACTATTAGAGAGCTGGTTTTATTCCGTTTTCAGTGTTTTCATTGGCTGCAGCAACGAAGTAAAGCTCTATTATTTTTTTTCTTCCTGCATAATGCAAGACAGTTTTAGACTTTGATTTTCAGGGAGATAAAATCGGTTTACGCTAAGTTGGAAGTTTTATTAATACTGAATAATTCCTCAATGTGCAAACTCAATCTTCTCTTTTCCTGCTCAGCCCCAGCCTTTAACTGAGCAAAATAACACAGATAATGTCAAGATTTTACAAAACGGCGAGTGAATTCAGAACTCTGCAGTGTACTGGTGCACTGAGTGAGCCTAAAAAAGCCATTTCTGCCTTGCTCTTCTGCTTGTATTTTTGTTTTAGAGAGGCAGAAGGTGGCCACAGTGTCTGCTTTTCCCATTGCAAAATGGGAAAACAATCCTAATACAATCAATCAAGTTACAAAGCTAGACAGCCCTCACAAAATGGTCACAATTAAAGAAAAAATGTGGTGGCTCCAACTATACAAACTTTACAACTTAAGATTGAATCAAGAAATCCTGGGACTCTGACTGCAAGCCCAACTGGTAAATTCTCAGAATTTCTTGTCCAAGTTCAGTGAATTGAGTAAAATGTTTTTGTAATGCATCTTTTTTTTTTTAAAGTATGGACACCAAATACACATGTAAACCAAGATCTTCCTCGAAAGAGACCTTCTTGGACTTTTTACCTTTCTTTGTGCTCACATACCACTGTCTCTTTTTTTTCTGAGGTGGTCCCTGGAGCATCTCCCTTAAGCAAGGTCCTGCCCTTGCCTCTTCTCACTATTGCCCTTTGGCCTTTCTTTGCCTGTACCCCCAGATGGGCTTGATCTTGGATATGCTGTGGCTGCCAACACAAAGGCGGGAGAGGAGGCTCTCCCCTAAATTTTCCTTTGTGCCTACCCTCTACTTTTAGCAGTCTCGTGTCTTGTTCTCGCCCCTCCTCAGGACAAACAAGCGGGTGACTCTGCTACAGCTTTCCTCTCTACCTGGGCCTGCCTGCCAGACGGCTTTCTCTGTTGGAGGTACCGCGTAAGATTAAATTTTGAATGTGGCTTAAGTTGATCACTGCTTATAAAATACTACTCAGACAGAGTAAGAGTGTCATAAGGGTTGTCTTTATCGCAGATGTAACTTTAGGGAAGTGAAGCATGAGTGGTAGGAAGAAGTTTGGTGTCCATCAGCTGAGTGCAGACAAAATACTGTGGTTGCTATATTTTACAGGGAAACTTCCTTCTGCAAAGTGGTCCTTAGGAAAATAGGAAGGAATATCCTGGGCCACTCAACTGTAAACCACACTGCTTTCATGGGTGTACTGATTTTGGTTACCATTTCTAAAAAGCATGGGTGAATGAGTTTGGGATTCACTTTCAGTGACATAGGTGGATGCACTAGCAGTACTTTGTAAAATTTCAGTGGAGTTTAATTAAAGGAAAATTGGGCAAGTCGAGTTAGTGTGTAGTGCTGATCTTGCCTACCTCCTCAGACTACAGATGGTATGTACTTCTACAGCAAGTCATCTGTAGATATAGTTGGCAATCAGGCAGAGTCCTAGCAGGCAGCATATGTAGCTTCTCAGTTTCTCAAATAATGTAGACATATTGTAAAAGACTACATCAATATCTCTTCAAAACCTCTTCTGCGTCACTGCTGCTAGTTGTCAGGTAGATCCCATTTCTTCAGCAGCTCCAGCCATACAGCTCATGACCCATTTCTCACCTCGCATGCATATTGAAGTGCCCATAGCTTTGATCACTGCTGTCTGCCATTGGGGACATGGTGGTGGGGCAGCACCTTCCTCACTGCATGTCCCAGGAGGCATCGGTGTGGATCTCACAGCCTTGCTGGTGGCTCTGCATGCAGGCATCTTCCCTTCTGTTTCTTGCTGTGAGCATTCCCCCTTTGAGTCTTTTGCTTCCTGTTATGTACAACCTGAAATACAAGCTGACAGGTGTTGGTGTTGTGGCTCTCCTGAGGTGTAAGAAGGCATTCAGAGCAGGGTGACACCATCAGGGGTTCTGCTTATGGGGTGTTGGTTGCCATCCACTGCAGCTGTTCCCTGTTACGAGACACCAATGGGGGCAGATTTCTGCCTGTGTAGATGATACCAGTTCTTTTTACAATTAGTTTTTCCATTATTCCTTTGTATTTGTTAAAAATTGATGTTTGCCTAATTTAGATTAGACTGTTTCGAATTCTCACGTATCCTAAATTGTAGCAACAACAGTAGTGTTGACATGTTGTCCTGGTTTCAATTTGTGGTAGTGAGTGAGCGGCTGCGTGGTGCTTAGTTGCCGAGTGGGGCTAAACCACGACACATGTGCTGTGGTTCAAACTCCGAAGGAACATGAATGCTGAATAAGAATATGAATTGCCCTTCACACTTCCAGGGTTTGAAGTGTCTGACCCCTCACAGCATGCTTGTTTCTCTTACGTCCTCCCAGACTATTTCTGATGCTACTTCCTAATTTGTCTGGTGACCCTTAGTGTACTGCGTTGCTGTACTTCATTGGAGACATTGTTATTTTAGGAGAATCATGTCCCTTCAGATTAGTCATTTAGAATGTACTGGAGAGACATATGTTTTTATGTGTGTGTGTGTGTATATATATATATACTGGTATTTATATTTTTAACTCTATCTTCAAAAGCCATGCAGAAAAAAAATGAAAAATAGTGTTTTGTCAAAGGCACAGAGAATGAATCATTAGAAGAAGTTACCACCTTTTTCACTCTGGAAAGTAAACAGAGTGAAGGCAAGATAACTTACCAGAAAAAGGATATGGGTCATCATATGAGGTGGTGATGATGACTTCAGGCAAGGCTGGTTCTGATCAAAAAAATGCTGAACACTTAAGGAGCCAATAAGATTTCCTTATCATATATCATTCTTCCAAATTTCTGTGTGACTACATCTTTCCAACCTCTACCCCTTCCTTCTGGTACTGTGTAAGTCGGTAAATCCTAGTTAGGAATGGGTGTGTTCTGGTGTCATCTGATTCCCTCCAGAAGTGAAGTCAGTGCAGAATCAAGCCGAAGACATGCTTACAGCAAAAATTCGTTCAGATCAACTCTATAAGAATCTGAGCATAATTCAGTACAAATTGGGTCAGTATACAACAAGCAGGTGACTCTGTAAGTAGTGTTCACACGTCTGTGTTTCAACAAGCAAGGCACAGGTCAGAACTAGAGCACCCATGTTGTGCTCTGCCTCTCCCCTCAGAGCCTTCTCCTCTCCCAGGGCATCATGTTCCTCTGGGCTTCTTCATCTCCACCGCCTTGTACCCATCCCTTCCAACGTGCATATGGGTGCCCCAGGGTGGTGGCTGGTCCCTACCCCGTGGCTGGGGGAAGGATGGGCCAGCTAGAGGGTCACCTGTCAGGAGGCACTTACTGCTTCAGCATTAGCTCTTCATGCTTTGCCTGCAGCCTGCCATACCGCCGCTGGCAGCGCACCCGCGATTACAAGGAAACTGCTGCACCAAAAGTGCTCGTCCCATAAATAAGAGGTTTGCTACATTATGCTGGACTCAGAGGAATCATCTTTTTATTCCTCTTCGAAGGAAGAAAGAAGAAGGACAACACAATTTTTTGTGGTAGTTTTATACTGTAGGATGGAAAGATTAAAAAAAAAAAAGACGATTTATTTTAGCTTAAAAAAAAGAACTGTGTGGAAAACTTCAGAGATTTGAATGTAATCTAGCACTCGGTTGTAAGTGGGCAGGAGAGCTGCACATTTCTCTTCAGTAAAATTGCAAGGAAGTGGCTGTCTTTAAAATCAAGGACCTTTTTGACTGAAAGAAGACGATGCATCTTTCATTAAAAAGTTGAACTACCCATTATGGCTATTTTTATGTATTACAGTCAATTTGGTATTTTACAAAATGTGCCTGAACATACTTTATCCTTAAAAAATTGGGAAATCATTCAATATGCGCCCGCAAAAGCAGTTTGCAGCCTGCCCTGCCAAAGAGTCAGCAAGTGCACTGACAACAATTTTAATGGTCTGTTAATAAAGATCAAGTAATATTGTGATTGATTTATTATTGCAGGGGTTTTTGATTGGTAAAGAAAACAAGACGACATCAGTTCAATACTTCTAACTCCATTCTCTGTTTTCTTTTTGGTTTTCATCTGGCTCAGCATTTGTTGCATTTCCAAGATACAGAATAAATTCTTTACCAATAACTCTCTGCATATATACAAGAAAATCTGGTTTTACCTTGCTTCTTAAAGGAAGGAACACTCATTTTTCTGTTAAGTGAACTTGCTTATGAATTCCAAAACATATACTCCTTCATCTGATTTAAAAATGGGTGTGAAAGTTCTAATCCTTAAAAAGAAAATAATTTAGTAATTTAAATTCCTCATCTCAGAAAAATGCTTTTTATTTTTCTTTGAAATGTACAGTCAATTGAACGTCTAACTAACTTCAACAGGGATAATGCAAAGTCAAGTCAGTTATTTTAGTTGCAGATCTGCATATTTGCATTCATAGCCTTATGTAAAAAGAAGTTCTTGTGAATTTATTTAAGTTGTATGCTTAAATAAAAGATGGAATTTTTACCTCGCTGTGAAAATGAAGAGCTATTTTCTGATTAGTAATTCTCAGAAATTTGTTAGAACTGTGGAGAGGGAATCACTGCTGATTAATGAAATTGCAGTTGATTCACTGACATATGCAGTGCAGGAAGGTGTGGGCAGGATGCATACTGCCTTTCGGCTAGAGCAACCAGAGTTATTGCATGATGCTTGTAGAAATTACTCAGCTGTGAGGAGAGGGAATGAATGTTACATTGCGTTGCATTCTTTTTGTGCACATAATTTACCATCTTTCCTCATTCATGGCGTTGCGGCAGTGCAGATCATGGCACTGCATTAGCTTTAGTGGGATTTTGCTTCAGCCCATGGCCCGTATGCTTGGAGTTCACTGCAGACCGATGTGCTGGGATATTAAAACTCCACTGACTGTAGAAGATTTTCTGAAATGTGAACTCCACTGGAGGATATTGAATTCTTTGCAAAATGGTTTTCGTTACATAAAGCAAAGGTTGACTTTTATGGGTTCAGTTCCACAGGCACCTATATTTGGGGATAACAGGCTCTTTTGCACAGTGCATGCAACCAGGAAATACATGTTTGCAATAGACTAGTTTCTTGTCAAATTTGTTGCTGTTATTTCCAACCTGGACCAGACATGAAAACCAGGTAACAAGAATTAAGTTCAGAATATCAAAGAGTGAATAAGTAGCATATATACCTGCAAAAGAACTCCATTTAAATGTGCTAAATTGATTAGTTCTGATAGAATTGTAAATCAATACTTTCAAACCCCAAAGCATGTGGTGCTCACTGGAACACAGAGCAGAGTTACAAAGCAAGACTATTCCCTCTTTTTTGGTACTTTTTATTGATTTTGCTGTATATGCCCTGCCTTTTTAGATAATGCTTTGTCTGAGATGAACTACGTCTACATATTAATGTGTCACAATTTAGTATGAACTTTGGAAACACACATGACAAAAACCAAAGTTCCTATAAATCTCACATTCTACCAACCAGTCTCTTGTTCAGGCCACACATTCTGAAGACCGTGTTAGAGATCTCTTGTTAAAGTGCGTTGAGCCCACTTGGCAAGTCTGGCAGTAAAGGAAACATTTTCTTGTTTTCAAGCCCACTTTATATGCAATTCCCTGTTTTGTATGTGATTCATCACCAATGTCAAGATCAGCCTCTTGTCCTCTATGGAAGCCCCACCTTTCTCCCAAAGAAAGGAGGTACCAAAGGAGGTGCATGAGAGTGACCAAAGGCACTCTCAGATGCAGATTTTTATCCCAAGTTACCAATGAGTATCCAATGGAGAGTGCTGCAAAGGATCAGCAGTCCTGAGGTCTTAGTTAGGCCCTTGTGCCTGTTGGGGCTTTCTTCTAGCGCTATTGAGAGCACCCCAAGCCTATGCATTATGTGGATGACCAGGGAACGTGGCCCTGAAAGTGCCTTTGGATCACTCTCACTGTGCTGATGTGGGTGAAGACGTAGTCATAAACCAGGTCAGAATGGGAAAGCTGGGGATAACTTGGAGCCAATCAAAATAACGAGACAGTTTACAAAGCTAGACAAAAAGCTAAGAGCAGATACTCATAAATTAAATAACGTTACTGAGGTAGATTTGTTGGTGGTTGGTTTGTTTTTTTTTCTTTTTCCCCCGAAGAAAAGTGGAGGAACAGAAAGGATCAGAGCAGTAGCTACTGTGCTGTAGCTGTTCCCAGCTGGTGGCTGGCATTTTAGGGGCATTCCCAGCAGGTGTACTTCAGAATAGTTGTTTGATTACTGTAGACTGGGGCTCTTGATGAACCATCCTTAGAGTAGCAGTGATTCAGCAGACTGTAGATGTGGTTTAGAATTTAACCCTGTTTTTGTGAAGTGCCTAACACACACTTAATTTGTATAAAAGTAATTATGATAACCATAGCTTGCTTTGGGACTGCGCTCAAATTTTTCAGGAATATCTCTGGCATTTCAGAGTTTTATACAGAGATTTTATCTCCTATATAAAGCTGTGTAGCTATGAATGCAAAAACAGAAAAGAAAAAAATTGAAATAACTATTTCCAGAATACCAGGTATTACAAAAGATTAGCAAAAGAGTTTAGCGCTCAAAAGATTTTATTAGTATAATTAAAAACAATATGCTATAGGAAATAAAAAGATTAAAATATGAATCTGCATGAGTGTACAATAATCTCACCATAAATTATTCTAATGTTCAGTTATAAGTGATACCTGAAATGGCAAAGAAGTTCTTGGGGCAAAAGGAGGCTTTACTGAATGATTGCTTAAGTTTTTTAATTACAAGCAGCAATGTAGGAAACATTTCTCTTCTAAATCTTTTTCCTCCTTGTCCTGGTTTCAGCTGAGTTAGAGTTACTTTTCTTCTTAGTAGCTGGCATAGTGCTGTGTTTTGGATTTAGTATGAGAAGAACGCTGATAACACACTGATGTTTTAGTTGTTGCTAAGTAGTGCTTAGACTAGTCAAGGACTTTCTTTTTCAGCTTCCCATGCTCTGCCAGGTGCACAAGAAGTTGGGAGGGGGCACAGCCCAAGATAGTTGATCCAAATTGACCAAAGGGCTATTCCATACCATATGACGTCATGCTCAGTATATAAACCGAGGGGAGTTAGCCGGGGGGGCAGCGATCGCTGCTCGGGGACTGGCTGTGTGTCGGTCGGCGGGTGGTGAGCGGTTGCATCACTTGTTTTCTTTTCCCTGGGTTTTGTTTGTCTCTCTCGTTCTCCTTTTCATTACAATTATTATTATTATTACTATTATTATTATTATTATTATTATTATTTTATTTCAATTATTAAACTGTTCTTATCTCAACCCGTGGGTTTTCTTACTCTTGCCCTTCCGATTCTCTCCCCCATCCCACCGGGGAGGGGGAGGGTGAGCGAGCGGCTGCGTGGTGCTTAGTTGCCGACTGGGGCTAAACCACGACACTCCTTTCCCAGGAGGAAATGTTTATTTTGTTCGCTAAACAACTTTGATGTACCATATATGTTTCATTCTTTTGTTCCATTCCAGTATGTGCAAGTTTCCTTTAAAAATGATTGTGGTGTCTGTATATATTAGATTTATTGGACCTTTCCAATCTAGGATAGTCTGTGGCAGATGATCTTAGAATCATAGAATAGTTTAGGTTGAAGGGGACCTTTAAAGGTCATCTAGTCCAACCCCCTTCATCTAGGGGCATTTTCGATCTCTTTGGCATCTGGCAGCAGGTCTAAGTGTGAGCTTGGTACCATCTATTAGAAAGAACTCTTCACAACAGCAGCATTTTCAAATGTGAAATCTAACTGTATGGAAGTATTAACTTGAAACTCTCCTTAGTAAGACAGGAAGAGCAAGAAAAATAACCTAATTATAAAAGTTCGGGTAGGGCAGCGTTCTAACATAAAGTTTCAACTAGAATTTTCCATTTCTCATTTCTCTCCATGTCAAGGTAGTAAATTTTCACTGGAGAATTATTCAATTTACCTTCAAAGGATTAAAATATATCTTAGGGTTTATTGAGATAAGCATTTTTAAAAAGCACTTTTGCAATCTACTGAATCACCAAGAATGAGGATGTCAGGTTTATAAATATGAATTAAGGATTACATTGCTACTGGTAATGTCACAAATAGCTGCAAGCATATAATCTCTCCAGAAAATGTAGTTTTATTGCACTGTGTAATTAGAACAGTTGTTTGGCTTTGAATTCCTCACTGCTATACAGATTTATTCCTACAAGTCTCTATTCTTATGGTTTGCATTTTACATCCCTAGGACATTTGGATTTAATCAGAATGTCAACAGTGCCACATTCTGCCACAGAAGGAAGACTGGGGTTGAGTTTTAATAGTGGAGGCTTGGCTAGTTAATGAAATTGATGTGTTTGCTGGAACATACACTTGAGTTTCCCTTGAAAGTGAGCCCAGATCTAACATTTCCAAGACAAGTTGTAATACTTTCAGCCAGAAGACCAAACCTACCATCTGTGAAGCTGAAATGTAGTTTTGCTGTGATTTGCAATAAACAGACCAAGGTCACGTGAAAAATCTGCATATTAGCAAAAGTCTGATGAGGGGAATCTGGGACTGAGGATGATAGTGCTCACCTTAGTGATGAGGGATTCTCATGCAGTTCCTCTCATGCAGTTCATGTATTTTCATATGGCTCCAAGGTCTGGCCACCTTGTGAGATTAAAATGTGCTTTGCTTCAACTGACTTTGTCCTGATGGGCATCCCTTTTAGCATCAATATTGTGCAAACAATTTGCAGTCAAAACTTACAGCTTTCATCCACAGTACTTGGAAGTCACTGTTAGAACCAGAGTTACACCAGCATCACAGTCAGGCTGCTCTTACTGCTTGAGTATAGGTTCTGTTGCACTGCTTCATGCATTATAGGAGAAGGATTCAATTACCTTTAAATCAACTCTAAAAAGAATGAGAAGTCAATTAAAATGAATGCAGTCTTTTCCTTCAATGCTACCTTAAATTCAGGGGTTGGAAAGTTATCAAAAAGGTTGCTTGTTGCTTTTATTTAAGTTCATAATTGATAGAGAAGAACCACAACTCCTATTTTTAAATGTGCTTTCCTTATGTAGTACTGCATATCCTTTATCCTCTATTACTATGAAATATTAGGTTAACCAATTACTATTTTAAGGAAAAAAATAATTTTGTCATAGAGAAAGCAAATGCATTCTGTTAAATATCCTTCCTGAGAACTCAATTTATGAGGTGCTTTTCTTCCTGGTAAAGCAATTTAGCCAAGATTTGAAAAGCTCCAAATGAAGAGAAGCTGTGGACAGGTTCCATGGACTCCCAAATGTCATTTTTCAACTACTGGCAAATATGCCCCCTCTGTAGGCATATAGGTGCAATGCAGAAATTTAAGGGAAGTAACATCAAAAGGATCACCTGCAGATTCAAACTGCACTGAAGAGTCTCTCTCTGGAAGGTAAAAGGGACTGGAGGAGAGCAGGGAGAAATAACTACTCTTGTCAAAAGCCCCTTTGACAGTTTATGTCCTTACTTACTGACAAAATCTTTGGAAGAACATAGCAGGTATAGCTTGTGATTCCAGTTTCTTTATATAGAACTGTGATTGTCATGGGATACAGCTGGGAAGACTCTGAAATTCTCAGTGCAGTGTCTTTCCTGAAGGATCTGCCTCTGGTGGACCAAGAGTTTCTACAATAACAGACTGAAGCCAGAATTTTTAGGGTTCAGACTGTTGAATCCAAGTTGAGTCAGAGATGATCTTCAGCTCCTGCCTATCTGTTTGGTAGGCATATTTATCTGCACCCATTACTAAGGAAATTACAGAGCACTCTTTCAGAAGCATAGTAAATGAGAACATTATGTCCTTAGAATACACTTACACTTCGCTAAAGTGATTGCTACCTTAAAGCCAAGTGGAGAACAGATATATAACTTCTGCTTTACAAGGTGTGGTAAGGGTTTTTTTGTGTACAGTGCTGTCTTATATACAAACAGCCTTCATGTTTTACCCTCATTCATGTCTGATTTTGGGACAGACAGCTCACGTAGGGTTTTAGCTTTAGGGTCTTAGCCTTTCCTTCAGAAGATTAGAGACATGATTATAAATCTGAAGATTTTGTTCTTTTTGAAGTCGATTGCAAGCAATATAATTTACTAGTCTTTGAGGAGGAAAAAAGGAGGAAAAAAAAAGAAGGGAAAAAAGAGGGACCAGTGGTGAATGCATTTTGAGGAAAACTGAAAGGACACTGTGTGGGCCTGTATTGCATATGTGTCCCTGAATAAAATCGTAAGCGTTCAAAGACTTTGTGACCCATGCAGTAGGACAGGAAAGGGAACCCCCTCCAGAAAAATGGGACTTGATTCACTTTACCCTTTGTTTGTTATGTAGCCCACCAGCCAGACCTAGTAGGAACTTCACACCAAATGAAATATTACTGTAGCTATGGGACGCAGATCATAGAATCATAGAATGATTTGGGTTGGAAGGGACCTTTTAAGATCATCTAGTCCAACCGCCCTGCCATGGGCAGAGACATCTTTCAGGTTGCTCAAAGCTCCATCCAAACTGACCTTGTATACTTCCAGTGACGGGGCATCCACAACTTCTCTGGGCAACCTGGTCCAGTATCTCACCACACTAATCAAAAAAACTTTCTTCCTTATGTCCAATCCAAACCTAACCTCTTTCAGTTTAAAATCATTGCCCCTTGTCCTGTCACTACAGGCCTTGGTAAAAAGTCTCTCTCCGTCTTTCTTATAAGCCCCCTTTAAGTATTGAAGGTCTCCCCAGAGCCTTGTCTTCTCCAGGCTGAACAACCCCAACTGTCTCGGCCT
>VYZW01000081.1:3926-23927 GCA_013401315.1 Balaeniceps rex
TAGATTTTTTTTTCTTTTTTATTTCCTTTTTTCCCTTTCTTTACTAACACTATATTCACATTATGATGCTCAAATTAAAGTAGAAATCTCTCTGCTTCCATAGATTTGAATTTCACCAGTGTTTGTTGGAACTGTTCCCCCATTATCGTTTTACAAGATATATGCTTTTCTACAGAAACAGAATTGCTGCTGAATTGTCCCTTAATTGTNGTGGCCTACTGGGAAAAAGTATACTCTGGAAGATTATTAAGGATACTTATGGAAACAAGGAGTGAGGTAAGCAGATTTCTTTTTTTCTGGTGAATGAATCTTGTTTCTAACATATCTCATGAATAGAACAAGTATAAAAGTAAAACATTAAAAGAAACAATGTCAAGACCATTCTAACTTCAGGCTGGCACAGCTGGAATCAACTCTTTAAAGAAAAAGAAAAAAAAAAAAAGAACAGGTATCCTAGAACTAACTATGTCTGTAAATCAGTTTATCTCTTCACTAAAAATTATGTAAAAATTGTATAAATAAATAAATACCAACAAAATCTACCAATACCTTTGAAAATTTTCTGCTGGTTCCCATTATACAAAATGATGTCAAAGATTCTGAAAATAATTTGATTGTGCATGTATTTTTAGTAAGAAAATTGTGCTCATTAATCTTCTAGAGATACTGTTAGTAATCAGTGCAGATCTTTATTTTTCTTGTGATAACAGAGCAGTGGCTTTATTATTTTATTGCTTGTGTATTAGATATTTTTAGAAACTTTCTTGCTGCTGCGGTTAATAAAATGAGTGTCATCAAAAAACGGGGAAGGTGTCTCCATACATTTCTTTTTTTTATTTCTTATTCCATTCCATTTTCTTAGTGAGGATGTTATGAAAGACTAGGTAAGGAAGGAGAAAAAAAGAAGGAAACTAAGTGCTAGAGAAAACAACCCTGAAATTAGATGTTATTCATTCTGGTGCAATTCAGTGGCCAAAAGAAAGGCAAGCATAGTGAGAAAGACACCTGGTAAAAATTTCCAGAATATTGATTTTAAATTTTCTTTTTAAAAAGTTTCTGGGAAAAATTAGGGGGGGGTGGGAATTAAGTGGCAATTTTTGATTAAACTCCTACACAAACTTAAAATGGAAAACAGTAAAGCTTTAACAGTAATCTCTTTAACCACCTAATCACAGTCACATTTCCCCTAGTTCTACTATCTTCAACTGCTGGTTTGAGGTAAATTTATGATCTCTGCTAATGTTTCATACATACCATCCTTTTTACTGAGCTCAGGCATGTTTGTAAAGAAGAGGGCAAGAATATCAATAAGAATAAAAACCTATGTTAAATAATAATTTAAAAAATAGCCAGTAGTAATATAAAGACAGAAAGTGAAGGAGTTAACAAAATTAAAAACTGTAATGGAGACACAATAAAAATAAACTGGTTGAGATCAGATGGGTAATAAAAGGGAGAGTGACATCACGCTATAGAAACACTTATTAACAACTCAGCACTGTCCAAGTTGATAGATTTCAAAGTTAACATAAAACCATAAACAGAAAAAGTCTTTTGTATGAGGTGTCTTGAAGTATTATAAGCTTTGCCCTAACTATACCAGCTACCGATTGTTTTTATTAAAAGTTGAAAAGGGCTGTTTTGTTCTCACTGTCGCTAGAACTAGCATTAGCTGTGGAAAAGGTCAAAAGACAAATAATAGCTACAGGGTCTCATTTTTTAAAATGGGTAACAAAATAAGATTTACTCTACTTTTTCCTTATTATTCCAGCAACAGACAATGATCTGTGTTTACTGGCAGACAGATATTTATTTTTGAAGGCAGAGGGATGAATGACACAGAACTTCTTGGTTATGACAGTCTTGTAAACGATACTGGGGTTTGTAAGCTTTCTTTTCCCTTTTTTTTTTTTTTTTCAGTTTTAAGTGGGTGAATTGCTGACTCTGAGCTCAGTTATATATGTTATAAAGACAGAACTGAGCTAATGCAGAAAGGATGTTCTATTAAGTTTGGACTTTTATAAACAAAACCTGTTTTAATCTCAAAGGATAAGACATTCAAAAGCAAAATACATCCAAGCCTTGTACTGTACCTGCCTAGTGCAGGTTTTTTTCTCACTTCCCAGATAACATCTGACACAAAATACCTCTAGAAAGACAGTACATTAATTTAAATGGGCAAATCGCTCATCCAGTACAATGATTTAAATACCTAGCACTACTTCACCATTTCTGGTTTTGTTCCTTTCTTGTTGGTAGCAGTAGTTACTAATAAGTGGTTATTAGCCTTAATTATTCTCCTAAAGAAAGATTGTCTTGTTCTTTAAGCAAACTTTGAAGGATTCCACAGCATCAAATTCAAGTGCAGTCTTCACTGTCTTAGCCATAGCAAAATAGAAGCGGCTTTGAGATCTTAGCATTCATAGCAGAAAGGAATCTGCGATCACCTGGTTTGATAACTGTTCTTCACAGGTGAGGCTATTCTACAGCAATATTAGTTGTAAGGTTCTTGGTAGATTACTCATCTGCAAAACTGCTTGCTATTAATATGACTACTTTTATCTTCTGTCCTATGAGTTCTGATTTTAACAGAAAGATTCTGCCTTCATAATACGATTTGCCAGTGTTTTGGTGGGGGTTTTGTTTTGAAACTAATTAGCTGAATTTAAACTGCTGGAGTGTACAGTGTCATATTGATTGCTTAAAAACTGTTTATTTGTTCTGCTGTATTAGGACCTGGAAAAAAAGAGATGATTCTGTGAAATGCAGGCTTGTTACATGCTCATTGCACATTTATTAATCTGACTGTACCTTATACTCAAAGTCAGAACTTAATGTTCTGAAACAGTTTTCTTCCTTCTCATCCTCACTGTTTATCCACTTCTTTCCTTCTTTAGGTAAAACAAATTGAAAATGACCTACCTAATAAAGTTTCTTTTATGTGTGTAGTAAGGACTAAAACTAATATATTACATTTAGAAATGTCATCAAAGACTTTGTAGTCATGACAAATAACTGCAAAACATATTCATCCCAAATGCTACCCTGCCCTCACAGTGAAAAGCAACAGGAAAGGTTCCATAACCAGCTGTCTTGGTTCCAGCATTGGAAAAAACACAGCTAGTGTAATTCCATCAGGCTATCCTTGAAAATACAACTGACTGGTTTGGAGACATAGCAAATCTTATGAGATGCAACCGGCTGTGTACTCCAGTGGATAGGAACTCTGAGGGCAACTAGCCTGCATACTTCATTCAGGATCAGGTAGGCACTCTGGAATTCTGTCTAAAATAGCATTGTTTCGCTATCTTTAAATTGCTGGTCTGATCACTTGCTAGCCTAGTACTGGGAGCAGAAAAAGTTCTCCAACTTCGACTCTGAGCAAAAGTGAAGTATTTGAGGATAAGAGGGAAAAAATAACATTACCATGCATCTAGAGCTGAATCTTTACAACATTCTCTTTGTTGTAAACTTTTAAGACCCCAGTTGTCCTCCCTACTACCTTCATCCTTCCATTCCCATTTTCTGGTGTACCCATGCCATCCTTTCTCTTGGTAACCCTAGAAAACTCATTTGCATGCAAATACATTTGCGATGTTTTAATTTTAATAGATGACATTCAAAATCGCTTAAATCCTGTGCATTTTCAATGAACGTCTTGAGCCAGATTTTAAAAACTATGCTGGGTACTGATACAAGGACTACCTACCACGATGCTCAGGACTCTAGGAACTAGCTCCAAGATAAATCATGCTGTGGAGGTAGGTGCCCAAGGGTCTTCGGACAGTGCCTGGAGGAGAGTTAGGTATCTAAGCTAGGGAACAAACAGTTAGAAGGTGAGTATATCAGCATATTGCTATTTCTTTTGAGAAATCTTATATGCTCACTGAAACTTCAGAGGCAGACGCAGATTTCCCTGTGTTACCTTATAGATTACATTTGTGAGTCTTGAGAGGGGAAAGAAAGCATTGTGGTCTCTTCATGCTATACCTGGTCTGTAGAACACTCTCTCAGGACATGGAAGGCCTACGTTATTTTGTTTTCCATATCTTAGGATCCCTGAATTTACAAATCTGTTACAAATCCTCTCAGCTGGATATTTTGTTATGGGATTTATACAATCAGTTTGATGCTCTAGTTAGTAGATTACTTGACTAAGTGATTACATCTCACTTGATATGTTGTTGTAATTTTAAATCAACATGCTATTGTTTACTTCATAGTTAGCTGAAAATCACCAGCTAATCTAGCTGATGTCATATGTTAAAGTTTTTCATTGGCCCATTAGGAACAATGCAAGCATCTGTCAAGTACGTAAGTAGGAAATTCAGTTTTGTGAATATTTGTATTAAAACTAAAGCCAGCTATGCTTTTATAAATCAAAGAAAGGCAGTTAAATCTGAGAAAATAATAAATACTTTTCTATGACTCAGAAGCTAAGAACTTCCTCAATTTTAAAGACTTTTCCCCCACAGCTCAGGACAGTAAGCAGAGATGCAGCTGGTAATAGGGCCCCCTGTGCTTTTGTCAAGGGGAGAGCTGGGCCTGACAAGCTCATCCAGGAGATGACCTCCTTGCAATCCTGGTCGAGGCCAGCCAGAGGCAGGGACAGAGACGGAGATGGGCACAGGTACCACCACATCATCACTGGGGCCAGGGTGGGGTTCTACTGAACTGAAATGTGGTCCTGGCCTTGGGCAGAGGGGGTATCCCAAGTGAGGCTCATCAGGAAGAGTGAGGTTGAGTGGTGTCCTTGGTGCCCTGACAGTTAGGTGTCAAACTCTTCCCTTTGTATGCTAACTTAAACATCTAAGTTAGATCTACACATGATCTTGCTTTTGCTGCCTTTCCATCTACGTTGGCTATTCTTATCTGTATTATTTTGATATGCAGTAAGGCATAATAAATACTGCATATAACTGGCATTCCACATGTCATCAGATGTTTCTTCTCCACATAAATGGCACTATTTGCAAAGTTATCTAAAGGCAACCTAGCATTATTTCATATCTGCTTTGACCAACAACTATTAACTGTTTTCCTTCTCTCATAATAGGTTCCATTGAGCATTGTTAGGGTTTTATTTTATCATTTAACATCAAAGGCAGAAGTGCACGTACATTCATGCACTTGTCAATGTTTTTAATGGTCCACTGCTAGCATTTAAAGAAAAATACTGCTGTTTTGTTGATTGTTTTTTTTCTTCTTTTTGGGGGGCCTTGTACATCTGTAATAAGGCTTCATTCAGCCTTATTATTATCCCTAGTAGATACAGAATCTTTGGTTCAGGCCTTCATCACATAAGGTATTTACTACTGTAATCCTTTTTCAATGAGACTTTTTAATCAATCCTTGTAAGACTTCACACTATATAGAAATGCTGCTGTTTGAAATTAGACTAGCACAAGATTAAATCAGACAAAGATGAAATCTCAGTAGCACAGTTTTGTTTGATATCCATGAATACATATCAACTTTTGTATTAACGTAAAACCTTTTCTGCAAAAATCACAGAATCATAGAATCATTAAGGTTGGAAAAGACCTCTAAGATCATCTAGTCCAACCATCAACCCAACACCGCCATGCCTAGTATACCATGTCCCAAAGTGCCACGTCTACACATTTTTTGAATACCTACAGGGATGGTGACTTCACCACCTCTCTGGGCAGCCTGTTCCAGTGCTTGACCACTCTTTCAATAAAGAAGTTTTTCCTAATATCCAATCTAAACCTCCCCTGGCACAACTTGAGGCCATTTCCTCTTGTCCTATCACTTGCTACTTGGGAGTAGAGACCAACACCCACCTCACTACAACCTCCTTTCAGGTAGTTGTAGAGGGCGATAAGGTCTCCCCTCAACCTCCTCTTCTCCAGACTAAACAATCCCAGTTCCCTCAGCCGCTCCTCAGAAGACTTGTTCTCTAGACCCTTCACTAGCTTTGTTGCCCTTCTCTGGACATGCTCCAACAACGCAATGTCCTTCTTGTACTGAGGGGCCCAAAACTGAACACAGTACTCGAGGTGCGGCCTCACCAGTGCCCAGTACAGGGGCATGATCACTTCCCTACTCCTGCTGACCACACTATTCTTGTGCAAGCCAGGATGCTGTTGGCCTTCTTGGCCACCTGGGCACACTGCTGGCTCATATTCAGTTGGCTGTCGACCAACACCCCAGATCCCTCTCCGACAAGCAGCTTTCCAGCCACTCATCCCCCAAGCCTGTAGCGTTGCATGGGGTTGTTGTGACCAAAGTGCAGGACCAGGCACTAGGCCTTGTTAAACCTCATACAATTGGCCTCAGCCCATCGATCCAGCCTGTCCAGATTCCTCTGCAGAACCTTCCTACCCTCAAGCAGATCAACACTCCTGCCCAATTTGGTGTCGTCTGCAAACTTACTGAGGGTACACTTGATCCCCTCGTCCAGATCATTGATAAAGATATTAAACAAGACTGGCCCCAACACTGAGCCCTGGGGAACGCTGCTTGTGACTGGTCACTAACTGGATTTAACTCCGTTCACCACCACCCTTTGGGCTCGGCCATCCAGCCAGTTTTTCACCCAGCGAAGAGTACACCTGTCTAAGCCATGAGCTGCCAGCTTCTCCAGGAGAATGCTGTAGGAGACAGTGTCGAAGGCTTTACTAAAGTCCAGGTAGATAATATCCACAGCCTTCCCCTCATACACTAGGCACACACCTTGTCATAGAAGGAGATCAAGCTGGTCAAGCAGGACCTGCCTTTCATGAACCTATGCTGGCTGGGCCTGATCCCCTGGTTGACTTGCACATGGCTGTTGAGCTCACTCAAGATGAAATGTAAAACTCTGTGTAAGCCTGTGCTGGTTTTTTCTGGGATGGTGTTAATTTTCTTTATAGTATCCAGTATGAGGCTGTGTTTTGGATTTGTGCTGAAAACAGTGCTGATAACACAAGGATATTTTAGTTATTGCTGAGCACTGCTTACACAGAGTCAAGGCCTTTTCTGCTCCCCACACCACCCCACCAACGGGTAGGCTGTAGATGCACAAAAAATTGTGAGGAGACACAGCCGGGGCAGCTGACCGCAGCTGACCAAAGGGATACTCCATATCATATGATATCATGCTCAGCAACAAAATAGGGGGAAGGTTAGCCAGGGGCCTGCTGCTCAGGGACTGGCTGGATATCAGTCGGTTGGTGATGAGCAACTGTTTTCATTTGCATCACTTGTCTTTCTTGGATTTTATTTCTCTCTCGTTGTTATTTTCCTTTTCATTACAATTTATTATTATTACCATATATTATTTTTCAATTATTAAACTGTTCTTATCTCAACCCACGAGTTTTCTCACTTTTACCCTTCCAATTCTCTTCCCTTTATCCTGCTGCAGGGGGAGTGAGTGAGCTGCTGCCTGGTGCTTAGTTGCCACCTGGGATTAAACCATGACAGTCCTTTTTGGCACCTGAACAGAGACTCAAAGGGTTTGAGATAATAACTGATTGACCAGAGCATATTAGAAGGGATTTATATCTGTTAAGAGTTGCAGCTCACAATATTGATTCATCTGTTCTCGATATTAATTTATCTGATCTGTGCCTTGCTCTTTTTTTTGCTGTAAGTGGTAAAGATTGGTATTGGATTTTGCAGTTTGTTGTGCTCTGCAGTGATTACTGATGTTTTGGCTGGGAGACTTGTTATTAAAACACTGGCCTTGAGCTTAATCTGCTATTTGGGTTTTGTACTGAAGCCATTATGGTACGTCGGGTACCACCTCATGGAGACAATTAGCAATTATACCTCTTTCTCTGAGAGGTTTTTTATGGAGGAAATAATACAGAATGGCACCTTCGCTACCTTCTTCTATAACGTTTTCTCCTTGTTGCAATAATTTCTCAGTATCTGGAATGTCCTTGGGTAGTTTAAATATTTCTATTGGTATTTCTTAGGAATATTGCTTCAGTTTTGTCTCAGGTTAACAAGCAATTAAAGAATATGACTGTGAGAGTATGGTCATGGGTGGCACAACATGTGGGAGAATAAGGGCAGGTATCTAGAGAACTTCTCACCTCCAATGGTCTGGAACTTCACTCCCAAACAACTACAGCATCCTGATGAAGTGATGGAATGATTGAAAAAAAAAATGCCATGGCTATTCCAAAGAGGCACAACTTACCACACTGTGCTGAGCCCTGCCCAGCATCTACCAAACACTGCTCGATGTTATGCAGCACCCTCAGGGAGAAGAGAGTGAAACCAAACCAACAAACAATATGGCTAAATCAGACACAATATCAGTCTCCCCTATAACTAAAAAGAAACAATGGAAGTGGAAATCAGCTCATTTATTAAAGGATGAAGAAGCTTCTCCTAAGAGGGAGCAGGAGAAAGAATCAGAAGAGGCAGCCTATTCTGCAGCAGAGCAGTCACAAGAACAGGAGGAGGAAGAGACTGAAATCATATATGAGACAGAAACCATCCAATCCCTATCCCTAAGTGAGCTGCAAGACATGTAGAAAGATTTTACCCATCAACCAGGTGAGCTAATTCTCAGCTGGTTACTCTGATGCTGAGATATTGGGACCAGTAGTGAGGAATTAAAGGGTAAGGAAACCAGGCAGCTAGGATCCCTTGCTAAGGATAAGGTCATTGGCAAAGGGATTAGAAAAAAGGCAGGAGTCCTCAGTCTTTGGCAGTGACTTCTGTCAAGTGTGAAGGACAGGTATCCCTTCAAGGAAGAACTTGCAAATTTCTGAAGCAAATGGACCAGCATTGAGGGAGATATCCAGTATCTGAGGGAATTATCCATGTTGGAGGTGATCTATAACAACCTGGATATTGACCAGACATCCAAAGACCCAGATGAAATCCGATGCATGTGGTCTATGTGGCAAAAGTTTGTGTGAAATGCTCCACTGTCATATACTCACACCCTGGTGATAGAGCTGGACAAACATGGAGGCACCAACTATAGATGAACTGGCCAGACAACTCTGAGAATACAAAGATAATCTCACTTCCTCCATGTGTGCCTGTATCTCAGCTGTGGACAGACTGACCTAAAAAATGTCTGAGCAAGCTGAGAAGGGTAGGTCTTCCTCACACATTCCAAACAAGGCCTCAGTTATTGAGAGTCAACCTTTTTCTGTTCAAGGGAAAGGGTACCAGTACCATCTGTATTTCTGGAGTGATAGGAGGATCCCAAGAATTGTCTGTGTTGGTGGCTGAGGTAAGCCTAACTAGGAATGAGTGGCAAAAGCATCCTACTGTGACTGGCCCAGAGGCTTCCTAAGTCCTTGGCATAGACTACCTCAGGAGAGGGTACTTCAAAGACCCATAAGGGTACTGGTGGGCTTTTGGTATAGCTGCCTTGAATATGGAGAAGGTTAAACAGCTGTCTAGCTTGCCTGGTCTCTCAGAGGATATGTCTGTGGTGGGGCTGCTGTGGGTTAAAGAACAGCAGGTGCCGATCGCTAGTACAATGGTGCACCAGAGGCAATATTACACCAACCGAGACTCCCTGATTCTCATTCATAAGCTGATTCATTGACTGGAGAGAAAAGGAGTGATCAGCAAGACTTCCTCACCCTTTAACAGTCCCATAAGGCCCGTGAAAAAATCTAACGGCGAGTGGAGGCTAACAAGGCCTCAATGAAGTCACACCGCTGCTGAGTGCTGCCATGCTGGACATTCTAGAACTCCAATACGAACTAGAGTCAAAGGCAGCCAAGTGGTATGCAACAGTCGATATCACCAAAGTGTTTTTCTTGATTGCTCTGGCAGCAGAGTGCAGGCCACAGTTTGTTTTCACATAGAGGGGTATCCAGTACACCTGGAATCAACTGCCCCAGGGGTGGAAACAGAGCCCTACCATTTGTCATGGACTGATACAGACTGCACTGGAACAAGGTAAAGCTCCCGAACATTTTTTGGAATAAAAAAGTTGGTGGGTAATGCAGAAGGATGGGGGAGTCCAATGTGTGCCTCAAGGTCATTAAATCCTGGGTGAAAATAATCCATGATTTGAGTTGCATGTTATGGGAATTACTATAGCAGGAACCCTATCCAGGCTAGGAGCAAGGTGAGGAGTTCATTGCAATATTAAACCCTATAAGCTGGCCCAAAGGGACCAGGGGTGGAGATTGTAATGGATATATCTTTAAATTGTTGTAACCCATTATTTGAGTTGCATGTTATAGGAGTAACTATAGCAGGAACCACCTGAACCAATGGAGGACGAGCCTTACAAGAAGCAGTGCAAGTGCAGCAGTGACCTGACCTGAGCTGGCTTTGGTGCCCAATAACTCCATGCAACACACTACCTCTCCTGTCCTGAGTGACCACCATAACAGATGGAGCCCAAAGTCATGGACTAAATGAACTCAGTGGACATTTTGTGGACATTTGTGTACATTTATGGACATTTTACAGACTTTTCACAAGGGTGGTCCACAGACTAAGGGAATTATATTGTGTGTTGTATCAAAGGATGGGAAGAGGGGTGGTGGTTAATGAGGATGTATGGGATAGTGTAGGACCTGAGCATGACGTAAATGGTATGGAATAAGGGGTGGAGAATGTGCAGATTTTGTCTGGGATGGAGTTAATTTTCTTCATAGTAGCTAGTATGAGGCCGTGTTTTGGATTTGTGCTGAAAACAGTGTTGATAACACAGGGATGTTTTATTGCTGAGCACTGCTTACGCAGAGTCAAGACCTTTTCTGCTTCTCACACCACCCCACCAGCAAGTAGGCTGGGAGTGCACAAAAAGTTGGGAGGAGCAGAAGAGGCCTTCACTCTGTGTAAGCAGTGCTCAGCAATAACTAAAACATCCCTGTGTTATCAACGCTGTTTGTGTTGATGTTTTCTCACTTTTACCCTTCCAATTCTCTTCCCTCCATCCAGCTGCAGGGGGAGTGAGCGAGCGGCTGCCTGGTGCTTAGTTGCCAGCTGGGGTTAAACCATGACAAAGCCCTATCCTTAAAAGCATAAAGTGAAAAAAAAATTAAGACATACATATGAATTCAGTTTTCTGTATCAATACATCAATACATTCAAATATATGATTGACCATCTTAACAAAAAAGGCCCCAAATATTGTGTTCCAATAATTAGTGCTGGAATTTGTGACTTTTTTTTTTTTTGTCTAGTGCCATTTTCAATCCATTTTTTAATTTTATGCCTTAATTTTTCTTTCACTTTTCTAAGTTTTAGAGACAGTTTAATTCATGTTCATACAAAAATAATAAGCAAATGGTCAAATATATACTGTGGAGTTTCATTTGAAACAAACAAATAAGACATAACAAGTCCATAACTTTATTAATTTGAAATATTTGGAAAATAATAGCCAAGAAAAAATGCAGCCTGTGGAGATATGTTCTTCCCTTTTACAAAGCAAGTCAATTTTTAAGTTCCATGTTCTTTTCCTACAAACTGTATAGAAGATAAACCTACTCAGAAAACAAGGAAAGAGTTTGGCCTTGCTTTTTCCCTACATTGTTCATCAGTAGTACCAGGTTTATTATAATTACTCTTGAGGTGATTGGAAAGGATATAAGAAATTATTTAGTGAGTTGATTTTCAGTTAAAGGAAATATTATCACAAAGTCCTTTCCTTAATTTTTGTAAGTAGCATTTATTCTATAACAGCCAGACTCCACTGCTACAAGAGTAGTATTACAATGCGTCTTCCATGCATCATCCTTCACTGTCTGACAGAACTGCTTTCACAGCACAGGCAAGCTTGGCTGAAATATAATTTATTTCACAAAACAAAGAGGTGGAAAATTAATCACAAAACTAATAGTTTACTCTCTTCATGAAGGGGACATCTTAGACTCAGCAGGCTNAGAAGGATGGGGGAGTCCAATGTGTGCCTCAAGGTCATTAAATCCTGGGTGAAAATAATCCATGATTTGAGTTGCATGTTATGGGAATTACTATAGCAGGAACCCTATCCAGGCTAGGAGCAAGGTGAGGAGTTCATTGCAATATTAAACCCTATAAGCTGGCCCAAAGGGACCAGGGGTGGAGATTGTAATGGATATATCTTTAAATTGTTGTAACCCATTATTTGAGTTGCATGTTATAGGAGTAACTATAGCAGGAACCACCTGAACCAATGGAGGACGAGCCTTACAAGAAGCAGTGCAAGTGCAGCAGTGACCTGACCTGAGCTGGCTTTGGTGCCCAATAACTCCATGCAACACACTACCTCTCCTGTCCTGAGTGACCACCATAACAGATGGAGCCCAAAGTCATGGACTAAATGAACTCAGTGGACATTTTGTGGACATTTGTGTACATTTATGGACATTTTACAGACTTTTCACAAGGGTGGTCCACAGACTAAGGGAATTATATTGTGTGTTGTATCAAAGGATGGGAAGAGGGGTGGTGGTTAATGAGGATGTATGGGATAGTGTAGGACCTGAGCATGACGTAAATGGTATGGAATAAGGGGTGGAGAATGTGCAGATTTTGTCTGGGATGGAGTTAATTTTCTTCATAGTAGCTAGTATGAGGCCGTGTTTTGGATTTGTGCTGAAAACAGTGTTGATAACACAGGGATGTTTTATTGCTGAGCACTGCTTACGCAGAGTCAAGACCTTTTCTGCTTCTCACACCACCCCACCAGCAAGTAGGCTGGGAGTGCACAAAAAGTTGGGAGGAGCAGAAGAGGCCTTCACTCTGTGTAAGCAGTGCTCAGCAATAACTAAAACATCCCTGTGTTATCAACGCTGTTTGTGTTGATGTTTTCTCACTTTTACCCTTCCAATTCTCTTCCCTCCATCCAGCTGCAGGGGGAGTGAGCGAGCGGCTGCCTGGTGCTTAGTTGCCAGCTGGGGTTAAACCATGACAAAGCCCTATCCTTAAAAGCATAAAGTGAAAAAAAAATTAAGACATACATATGAATTCAGTTTTCTGTATCAATACATCAATACATTCAAATATATGATTGACCATCTTAACAAAAAAGGCCCCAAATATTGTGTTCCAATAATTAGTGCTGGAATTTGTGACTTTTTTTTTTTTTTTCTAGTGCCATTTTCAATCCATTTTTTAATTTTATGCCTTAATTTTTCTTTCACTTTTCTAAGTTTTAGAGACAGTTTAATTCATGTTCATACAAAAATAATAAGCAAATGGTCAAATATATACTGTGGAGTTTCATTTGAAACAAACAAATAAGACATAACAAGTCCATAACTTTATTAATTTGAAATATTTGGAAAATAATAGCCAAGAAAAAATGCAGCCTGTGGAGATATGTTCTTCCCTTTTACAAAGCAAGTCAATTTTTAAGTTCCATGTTCTTTTCCTACAAACTGTATAGAAGATAAACCTACTCAGAAAACAAGGAAAGAGTTTGGCCTTGCTTTTTCCCTACATTGTTCATCAGTAGTACCAGGTTTATTATAATTACTCTTGAGGTGATTGGAAAGGATATAAGAAATTATTTAGTGAGTTGATTTTCAGTTAAAGGAAATATTATCACAAAGTCCTTTCCTTAATTTTTGTAAGTAGCATTTATTCTATAACAGCCAGACTCCACTGCTACAAGAGTAGTATTACAATGCGTCTTCCATGCATCATCCTTCACTGTCTGACAGAACTGCTTTCACAGCACAGGCAAGCTTGGCTGAAATATAATTTATTTCACAAAACAAAGAGGTGGAAAATTAATCACAAAACTAATAGTTTACTCTCTTCATGAAGGGGACATCTTAGACTCAGCAGGCTAATTGGAACGGTTGTGTCATGTGTCATGTGTCATGTGCCCTCCCCTCCCCAAGACAGTATTTCTCAAACTTCTCAAATAATTTTCACCTTCTTTATGAAAGGCTATGAAAACACCTAATGAGGAAAAAAAACTTTTTCCTTTCAGAAACCTGTCTGATGATGAAGTGGAGAAGACTTGTTAAGTGAATGTGAACAATCAAGAAGGCACAGAGGGGATGGGCACAAGAGAGATACTCATGAAGCTCAGGGAAGAAGTAAGGAGTGACTGACTGTTGCAAAGACGAATTTATCTCAACACAAAGGGGACCAGAAGGTGGCCTTTATTTTAGATAATGGCTGTATCAGCTGAGTGGATCAACTGGCTGTGTAAATGGCCTTCCCTGAGTTAATCAAAAAGGTGTGAATATCTTCCTGAGCTAGCTGTACTGGAATGGGGGAAATGTATATGCGGCTCAGCCCAACATATAGTATCAAACCAGCAAAACGAAAATGAACTTTAAAAAAGCAAGGGGCTTGAGCTTTGTGGGAGTCCAGTATGTAGCCAGCCATATCAGAGTGTTCCGTGTGTGTGTGTGTGTGTGCACATGTGCGCGTGTGTGTGTCTGGGATACGTGTTCAGTTTCACTACTGGTTGAATCTGCAAATGGGAAGGCAGCAGCTGTGTTCGAGGCCTGGGTCCCCAGGTGCACTAGGCAGGGCTCCAGCTTCCTTCCTCCAGGAGGAAGTCCTGGGCCTGGAGCTGCTGGAGGTAGTGGCTGCTTCTGACATCACATAACAAGATGGTTGTGCTGCCATTCAGAGGAACCTCGAAGAGCTGGAGAACTGGGCCAAGAGGAATCTTATTAATTTCAACAAAGGGAAATGCAAAGTCTTGCACCTGGGGAGGAATTATACCATTCATCAGTAAAGGCTGGGGGCAACAGGCCAGAAAGCTGCTTGGCAGAGGAGGATTGGGGGTCCTGGTAAACAATAAACTGACAAGGAACCAGCAATGCACCCTTGTGGCAAAGATGGCCAACAACCTCCTGGGTTGCATTAGGAAGAACAAAGCCACTAGGTCACACGAGGTGATCCTTCCTCTCTACTCAGCACTGGTAATGCCATATCTGGAGTGATGTGTCCAGGTCTGGGCTCTCCAGTACAAGACAGACATGGACATACTAGAGCAAGTCCAGAGAAAAGCCATGAAGATGGTTAAGGGACTGAAACATCTGTCATACAAGGAGAGGCTGAGAGAGGGCTGTTTAGCCAGAAGACAAGAAGGCTCAGGGGGATCTCATTAGTGTGTATAAATACTTGAAGGGAGTATATAAAGAAGATGGAGTCCAGTAACAGGACAAGAGGCAATGGGCACAGATTGACCTACAGGAAATCCTGTTTCAACATTAGAAAAAGTCTTTTTTACCATGATGGTGACCAAATTTTAGAACAGGTTGCCCAGAAAAGTTGTGGTGCAGTCTCCATTCCTCGAGATATTCAAACCTGACTGGACACAGCCATAAGCAACCTGCTGTAGTTGACCCTGCTCTGAGCAGGGGGTTGGGGGCTGGACTAGATGATCTTCAGAGGTCCCTGCTGATTTTAACTATACTGTGACTTTGTTATTCTATGAATATAACCTAAAACAGTAATTTTTCTCAATATTACCAACTTTTCTTTGTTTTTATTTTTCACATTAATCAGTGAGAATGAAGTTTCTAAAAAGCATAGCAGTAAAGTTATGCCAAAAAGACATGTGTGAAAGAGGACACAATACCTATGTAAGAGAAAACACTGGGTATGTCATGAAAAGAACATTAAAAGCAATCTCAAAGTCACAATAATTTAGCCACTGTGAAGTATAATGTAAGTCAAACATTGGTTGAGATTTTTGCCTTTTCTAATTTGAGGCAATTTCTGATGTAAGCTTATATTGAACATTATCATTAGCTGATGACTTTATGCCTGTTAAAATGTTTGAGTTATTGTGCTCTATTCTACTATTAATAAGTGTCAGTGCCAAATTGCCAGCTATTACACTAAATAATGTAATGTATGCAACTATACACACATATATAGGAGATTTATAGGAAAACAATCAGAAACTAATCAGCAGGAAATAAGATTACTGACCCTGAGAGAAGAGTTATATGAAACTTATTGAGGTATTTAAAATTATGTTATGTGGAGTGGAAAAAAACAACAATTTTTTTCTTTATTGTCATTCTTGTACAATTGCATCAGTTGAACTAAAGGAAAACAAAAGGAGGAAAAGTAACAACCAAAGACCCCAAAAAGCATGCTGTCTTCCAAAATTTTCATTATTTCAAACACATTTCAAAAATCATACTTGTAATCATTCAGTCTGTCCAATATTCATGTTGAGAAAAAGGTTGGCTATCCTAGGTGCCATCAGGAGATTTTTGATTGCTTTATTCAGGATTTTCTTCAGATAATAGGACAAATAAACTTGCTTTCCATCATGCAATATATGGAGGACATCACTCTACTTAGTTGGCTGACATTTTTACAGGTTTTTGGCATTTTGCTTTACTCTGGAGGTGGAGATGCTAGCTCTCTTTCACTGAAATATCAGATATTAGACATTGCTCAAGACCAGAGGAAATAGTAAAAACATAAAAAATACAAGTGAAATCCACACCCTGACAGAGAATGAGTCAAAACTGTGCAGCACAGGTTAAGCAGGTTTATTGATTCGAGTCTGAAAGCAGTGCAACCACGTATCTGTGGCAGCAACTTAACACCATATTTAATGAAGCCGTCATCTATACTGTTCTTTGAATCAATGCATGCTTCTGTAAAAATCTCCAACACTGTGCAATCATGGGCAAAAAAGGATCCAAGACACCCAGACAGAGCTGTCAAGTATGGCACAGGGTCTATAAGAGACCTTCATCTTTCTGAAGCAGAAATTGGAGGACAGTTAAAATAGTGAGGACAACTTTTGAAATGGCACTAAATTATTTTCTATGACTAAATGAATGTTACCCTTATAGATACATCTGCACGTAGAGTCAGTCTTCATATAGAAGACATCCCCAAAGGTTAGCATATAGATGCAGCAGAGAGACCTGTGTTGCCCTAGGTCCTTCTAGAACATTAGGTGGATGGTTCACACACCCTAGGACATCTCAAATTACACTAGATGTGTGTTTAAGCCACCAAAACGAGCCATAGACATGTACAGGCTTTCTACACTATGTGATTCAGTTTAAGATTATAATACCTAAATTTAGGTGGGTACAAGGAGATGTGTATGTGTGAACTAGGTTTTAACCTCTTATTGTAATCAATGCAGATCTAATCAGTATTGTCACTAGAGCCTAGAAATCAGTTGAATTTGCCCTAATATTGACATTTAGGAGCAGGATTCAGTTTCCCCGAAGACACATGTCTGTTGAAACTTGAGATCTTAAACTGCCTTCAGTGTATTGTAGAGGACTTGTCTCAAGTGCTGTAGAGAGAACATGGGTGCTGAACAGACTTGTGCATCTCTTTACTCAGCTATGCTCCCAAAATTAATAATTTATTTTTTATTTTTATGATGTTAAACTTACCTATGTAAATCTAGCCTGTGTTTCTAGAAGAAGCACCAAAGTCAATGAGCTCAATGAGTTTTTCATTTAGTTGTTTTCCCCTAAAAATTTTTCAAATAGAACTGCACAGGTCTAATCATATGCACTCTCCAAATATAAAACAAACAAACAAACCCCCTCTTACTTTCCCTACAGATTAGAGAAAGACTGGCTACCTTTTTTCACTTTTAGAACCTACTGACAACTTCTAAAATTCCTAGAAATGGGACATTGATCTGAATACATGTAATAGTAGGTATAGTGCACAATATACACTCCAGTGTTTCAGGAACATGTAACAGTCAGTGAGCCTTGCTAAAACAGTTGCACAATCACCCCAAGGAGCACATTTGCAACTCTACACTACTGTGAATTTGGGCTTGCCAAGTTTCTCTTGAGCAAAGATTCTTTTTTTAAAAAAATACTGTCTTTTCCTCTTGAGCAGAATGTATTCTAAAAACTAAACAAAGGGTTTCAATTAAAGCTCTTTTATTTTCCTGAAGTTTCAGATGTCTCCTCGGGACTACTACTGTACTTTAATGCAAGACAAAAATATCCTGTTCATCTTCCTCATCCAAATACATAGAAAATTATGTAGTCATTCATTTTAATTGTACTTGTATTTGGTTCAGAAGATAACACCATGTATTCCATTGGTGGTGACAAGTTGATGTATGTAAAAAAACCTCAATTTTTAGAGTCCAGAAATACTGTAAAAATGAATATGACTATGTTTGGCAATGTGGTCCATAGGTACACCTTCACTTAAAAAAAATTATGCTAGTTTTGATATATTTTGGAATTTTGTTAAGAAGCTAAAAAATTATAAAACACTTATAAATTACAGAAAGTGTTTGGTTTTGTTGCGTTTAATATTCTTTTTGTAATATTCCAGTCTAATTCAATGCAGATTTATCACTTATCTAAAACCTGCTTTCAGGTTTTAGATTATTTATCTATCACCATGATATTTAGCAATGTCCATATAAAATCAACTACAAATCTGAAGGTTTTTTTAGACTTCATGGAGTATATATGTTTTGTTACAGACTCAGAATTTTTTCTGGAATGGAAATTTTTGATGGATAGTGGATTTACAAATATTTGTGTTAAAGAACACTAAAGTCTCCAGGTTTTTCTTTGATTATTAATTCAGCTGGAGTTTTCTGAAAGTTTGGCAGTATGCAAGTCAGTATGTCTTGTCAAAAACTCTCACATGTTTTTTAACTTCAGTATGTGGTTTGGATCCTCCTGGGTAAATACAGTTACTATGATTTTCTGTGTTTGGTCTCAGATATAAATGAAGTTTGATAAACTCCCTGACTGGAAATTAAAGTGAGCCTTTAGAACAAAAAATTGACTTTCTGGCAGCTAGCTGTGAATCTTCTTTGATACAGACTAAGAAGACAAGCTATTTAATCAACTAAGCTTAGTGGGGATAGTGAAAACCCAAATACCTCACTCTGGTGAATAGGCTGCAGATCTTTGATGAAAAGTGGAGATGCTATTTTGTCTAATTTACTGAAGTAGATTTTTCTTCCAGTGATCAACATTTTGATCCTGTCTTGGTCTTATCTTGAACCAACTGCTCTCCACCTCTGTAGGCTTGGCTGAATGTAGCAATTATCATTTGGAAATAAAAACAATAGCTAAATATCACTGTTGTTCTGCTTCCACTCAAGCCCATCGTGACTTAGGCATCAGAGTATAATGAATGTGAGTGATGAAAACACAGGACACTGCATATGAGAGTAGGAGAGGAGCGATTAGACTTCCACCACTTCAGCTCTGCTAGAAAAATGTTACTTTAAAAAGGACTTGACTTTTTTTCTTCTGCAACTTTGAAATAGCTTTATCTTTCAACTTTACTTTCAGGGAAAAAAAAGGTTTCTTGTATTATCCTTACATAAGGTTCTTTCTGGGATTTGGGAGTTTGTGTTCCCTCATTTCTGGATAATTCCCACAAAATTGCAAACAGCTCTAGTATAAAGTCTCTCTTTTTGACCAGATATTCCTTCCAAACCTAAAGACTNACACCTGGGATTCTTCAGCCTGGAGACGAGAAGGTTAAGGGGGGGGAATCTCATCAATGTGTATAAATAGCCGAAGGGAGGGTGTAAAGAAGAAGGAGCCAGGCTTTCTTCAGTTGTGCCCAGTGACAGGACAAGAGGCAACGGGCACAAACTGAAACACAGGAGGTTCCATCTGAGCCTCAGGAAACACTTTTTTACTGTGAGGGTGACTGAGCACTGGCACAGGTTTCCCATAGAGGTCATGAAGTCTCCTCCTTGTAGATATTCAAAAGCCATCTGGACATGTTCCTGAACAACTGGATCTAGGTGGCCCTGCTTCATCAGGGTGGTTGGACCAAATGATCTCCAGAGGTCCCTTCCAACCTCAACCATTCTGTGATTCAAAAAACTTTGGTTTTGACCATATTACAAAACAAATATAACATAAATCCAAGCCTTTACATTTATATAGGAATAAAGGTATAGCACATTTGCAATATAGATTATAATGTACTATAAAATAATCTAAAGACAGAATTCTTTTTTTGCCCTTTTTTTTGATCATCATCTATTGACAAAGTCAAAGGCAATTGCAATACTTCAATAATAGCATGTGATGCAGTAAGTCACTCTTTCATGTTAACATCTAGGAAGCAGGCCTTGTCATACCTAAGCATTTGAAAGGAATT
>VYZW01000082.1:0-56532 GCA_013401315.1 Balaeniceps rex
CCCGCACAGCCCCCCCTCACGCCCACCCCCCCGTCACCCTCACACACTCACACTCACACACAGGCTCACACTCAAACATACACACTCATACCCCTCCGAGTTACCCTTACACACCAAACGCATCCAGCCCCCACCCCGCACGCAGACACACTCACTCACACTCACTCACACACTGACACACAGAGTCACACTCACACCCACTCACACTCACTCACACACACTCTCACACATCCACTCACACAGACTCACGCACTCACACACATTCACACTCTCACTCACACTCTCCCCGTCGGTCCCTGCTGCCCCCTGCCGGGCCAGCGGCGCCGCTCCCGCCTGCGCACGGCTGTTCCGGGGCTGTTCCGGACTGTTCCGGGCTGTTTTGGGCTGTGCGGGGCTGTCCTGGGCTGCACCGGGGCTGTGCAGCGCTGTACCAGCGTGTACCGGGGCTGTGCAGGGCGTTTCCCCCGCGGGGACGGCGGGAGAGCCACCTGGGGTCCTGCGGGTGGGTTCTGCCCGTCCCCGGGAAGGAGCGGGGCCCTGGCAGATTCTGGTGTGGAAGGACACCCGGGGGGCTGGGGGAGCCCGGGGAGGCCGTCAGCTCCCTGCCAGCCCACGGCAGCCCGGTGCAGCCCGGTGTGTCTCTGGTCCAGACCTGACTCCCTTATACCAGCCTCAGGAGCACCCAGGTCCCACACAGGATCTTGTTCCCCCTGCCCTCCTGCCTGCCCTCCTGCCCTGTCCTGTCCCTGAGCCTCTGCCTGTCACCCATCTCCTCTGTCCCCAGGTGCAAACAGGCGAGGCTCACAGCCAGCCCCAGTGGCTCGGGTGCTGCTGTGGGGGGACATTGGAGCTCTCCCTGTTCCTGCTCATGAGTGGGACACAGGGAGGGGTCATGATGTCCCTGTGAGAGCCCACCCCTGATGTTGCCTGCATGCAGCCCCCCGGGTGGCCCCCAGGTCCCTACTAGCGGAAGAACAAAGGGGCACTGCGGCGAGGGGCCATCAAAGGTGGCTCATCAGCAGTGCCAGGAGCTGGGAAGCCTGTGAGAGACAACCACATCTAGACAAGGGTGCAGGTGCTGCTGGGTGTGCACGCAGGGGTGCCAAGCACAGCCATCACCCACCAGCTGTCCCCAGCCACCCACCACTGACAAGGCCACGTTATGCTTGGCACTGAGGAGGGAAACACCTCCCCTCAAAGACATTAATGACAGCCCTGTGTGGACCCCAGACCAAACCCTCCAGCCCCATGGTGCCAATAAAGGATGTTTCCAGCCTGCTCTGGGGTGCAGTGACTTGCTTTGGGACAGGGGACAGAGACCGGGACCCTGCAGGTCTCTGCCCCTGCAAGCAGCAGTGCCTGGAGGAGGATGGAGGTGAACGACCACCTACAGGGCTTTTCTTCCCACATGGCTGGCATCACTCAAATACCTCCATGCCTTCACCTGGTCCCATCTGGGAGCTCTGCGATGTGGGGGCATGACACCATTGAGCAGCAGAAGCCAGTGCAGGGCAGTGGTGAGCTGGGTGCTCCTGCCGGAGCCACTGAAACTGGGAGGCTAGTGACCCTGTGGGTTGCCCAAGGCCATCCCAAGATGCCAGGGGGTGAGGCTGATGGCATGACAGAACAGTGTCCAGGTGCTGACACAGCTCTCCAGCATGCCCCATCCGTACTGTGTGGCTGTGGGGGCCAAGCAGCAAGCTGGGCACCCATGCAGCAGAGGATGGTGCTCACAGGGTGATTAGCTCCACCCTATGAGCTGCTCTCGGGAGGCTAGCGAGGGGGGCACGTCCAGGGCTCATCAGGGAGCAGGACTGGAGACAGGCAGGCACCGAGGAGCTGAAGGAGTCCTGCCCTGGCTTCCCTATCAGTTGCCTTCACATTGCTGGGGCTGATGCCAGACGGATGTGTCGCCCTGTGCAGAGCCTGCCCAGGGACACAGGGAGCCTCTGGCTCAGGAGGAAAAAGCATCTCCCAGCCTGAAGCAGGTGTAGGAGCTACAGGAGAACTGACCCAGCTCTGCACATCGGTGTTGATATCAGGGTGAACAGCAATGGAGTGTGAGGGGAAACTGAAGCACGCTGAGGTCTACTTTGAGGAGCCCAGGCTGTGTCCTGGGAGAGGTTGCCCATCTGCTCTGGGGCAGTCAAGACATGCCAGCCCTAGTGGCTGACAGCTAATGAAGTCAGAGCTGTGCCCAGCATGGAGCCCAGCACCTGCCCTCTGCTCTGGGGTCTGGATGCCTTCACCTCAACAGCACTGTCCCTTCACCCTGTCTGCTCATGCTCCTCCTGAGGTTCCCAAGGTAGCAGGGCCATGTGCCATGTGTGAACAGGGCTCTGCACTCTGGGAGAGCTGGCTTAGCATCTGCTGGGATGGGTAAGTTCCAGGGCACCTCATGCTGGTGGGGCATGAGCAGGATACGTACGGCCTGTCTGTTGTCCTGCAAGGATGTGAGGAGCTGGCATTTCTCTTCCTTTGTCCCTGGGGGCCATGTTTGCAAGGACACCTGGGTCGGGGGGGGACTTCCCACCCTGAGCTGCTGTTTTTTCTGAGGCTGGAGCCTTCCCCACTGAAGCTCCAGGAAGAGAGGGGCAGTGACCATGCCATGGCGTTGCTGGCCCTGTCTTCCTACTCCCACCCTTGTGCCAGCCGTGTCACAAGCCAGATCTGTCCCCCAATTCAGCTAGAAAGAAGAAGAAAGACCCCCCCAGATGCTAGTTTGGGGCAAATCAGCAGCCCCTGTGCAGCCCCAGACCCCAGGAAAAGGTGCGGAGGCACTGCCCCATCACCGCAGTATGTCTCCACCATAGTGTCACCCTTTGTGTTTGGAGTCCCCAGTGAGCACCCTTGGAAAGCGGCACATGCATCTCACTAAA
Organism: Balaeniceps rex; assembly: GCA_013401315.1. Taxonomy (NCBI): domain Eukaryota; kingdom Metazoa; phylum Chordata; class Aves; order Pelecaniformes; family Balaenicipitidae; genus Balaeniceps; species Balaeniceps rex. The sequence goes on from VYZW01000082.1 coordinate 2,880, forward strand.
GGGACCAGGAAATCATCAGCATTCACCTTGTAACTAATGAAGAACATCCTTGACATCCCCCTGGCAGAGAAGATGCCAGAGCCTCACTGGCAACCACCCTGTGTCCCTTCCTCAGGAGCAGGTGGATGTGTTTGTGAGTGCGTGCATGCATAACTAAGGGGCTGAAGCAGGTCAGTGAAGGAGGACCAAGGGATGCAGTGGCTGTCCCTATGCCATCCCTGCTGATTGCCTGCATCCCCTCGGGGGACAGCTGTCTGCGCTGCCATGTCCCCTGCACAAGATGGGCTCTCTGGCACTCAGGCTGCAGCTGGAGATCAGCAACAGCCATTTCCCTTTTATTAAGTTAACAAATAAATGCCCTGCTGGAGAGCAGGCAAGCTCTATTGATTCAGCACCTCCCCCGGGACCCATCAGTTTGCTGCATTTTAATATATATTAGGCAAGGAAGAGCCCTGCATTGCCCAGTTCAGCTGGGCTGGGGGCCCTCTGGAGCAAAATCCCAGCAAAGAGATGGCCTGGAGAGACAGGGCTGCCTGAGTGCTTGCACTCGGCACCCAGACCCTGCCTGGGGCACTGAAGTCTGTAAAGCGAAACCCCTGGGCAGACCCATTCCTGGAGAGGAACAACCTCAGCTGCTACTTGATACCAGGCAGCAGTGGACAGTGCACGGGGAGCGCTGGGCAGCGCTGCACAGGCATGCAGCAGGTACTGTGCTCCCCGCGCTCTCCTGGCTGTGGCATCTCTGGCCTGTCCCCCACAGAGCAGTGGGGATGTCTGTGGGCTGGATGAGACCCTCCTGTGGGCTGGGCTGAGCGGCGGGTGCCCAAGGCCAAGAGTAGTGTTTGGAGATACCTGAAGTGACAGAAATCGTACCGCAGTGACCAACTCTCCTCTTGGTTAGACCCAGGGCTGCTGCACTGACCTGGCCATGCTCTCACACCTCCGCCCCAACCCCAGTTTCTTACCCAGCTGGGAGAGTCAGCCAAGAAGCCCCCAGGCCTCACCCTGGCACAAAGCCTGTGCCAGCCTGCTGCCCCCACCCAAGGCAGATCTGCCCAAGCCACTTGTCCTCCTCCCCACAGGACAGGCTTGGCTGCAAGCAGGAGGAATAAGGCTCCAGCAGAGACGCAAGGATGCTGGGTCCAGCTGCTGGGATACAAGGAGACCCCCAGAACTTGGCACCCTCAAAATGGCTGGTTGAGGCATAAGCACTTGGGAGCAGGGATAGACCTCCCTCAGCATGGGGATTAGAGGCTGCTGCATGAATCACTGCCAACTCTGGTTAAATGTGGTCTCACATTGCATCTTGCAGAGCCCAGGTTGGGCCAGGCAGTGAGCGCCTGTGGGCACACACTGTTCAGGCAGGGTGGCAGAGGAAGGAGGGGACAGGGGGATACACAGAGTCACACAGCAGGAACACTTTAATGATCTGTCCAGCTCTTGCAAGACCCTGCTGGCACAGCATTGTCCTGTCCTGCACCAGCATCCTGGAGACCTGGCCCAAAAATCCTCCTGCAGCTGGACAGAGCCCATCAGGATCCCAGGCAGAGAGGGGGAGCAGTGCGGCATTGCTCTAGTAATGCCCTGCAAGCTCCTGAAGCGACTGTGCCCGCTGGGCTGCATCGGCAGGTGGCTCACAGGCGAGTGGCAGCGATGGTCTTTTGGGAGGGGGCTGTGCTGAGCCCTGGGGAGCTGGCTGGTGATGTGGTCGAGGTGTCCTGGGGGGCAGAGCCAGTTTTTGTGCCGTGCAGTGTTTCTCTTCCCTTTAGCAGCTCCACAGCTGCTTTCTCCACTTCATCCATCTCCAGTTGACTGCTGGCCACTATCTCATCCCTGGTCACTGCTACAAAGGATGGGTCATGGGCCAGAGTCGCAAGGCCCCCGGAGATCAGAGCCTGCAGCAGAGGATGGGGTCATAGCCCAACGTGTGCTCAGTCTGTAGAAGTGTCCCTGGGTGCAGGCAGCCCACCCTCGCTGCCTTTTCCCTGCTGCTCTCTGCGCTGGTACATACCTGCTGCTCACCCTTGTAGCTAAGCTTTGCCCTCCAACCTCTGAACTTGTCATGAGCATGGCACCCCTGCCAGCCCCCTTCACTCCCTGGCAGCCCTGCCTATCCCTCTGCCAGGCTGCGCCTTACCTCCTGAATGAGAAAGGTGATGGCCGGGGTGGAGGATGTGCTTGGATCACCACTTCCACCCCACTGGTATTCTGAGCTGGCTGCTGTTCCCGTCACAGTGCCATCCTCTCCGAGCATCTGGGCAAGAGGAGCAAAGAGCTGAAGCTTGGGCTTGGGCAATGCCCATGGAAGATCTCTCCCATGTTAATGTGGGGGCTGCAGGTTCTGTCCCCAGCCTGGACATGTGCTTCCATCCTGCTGGAGCTCCTGGGTCCAGGGCACCACCCATAGTGGGACCCAGAAGGGCCATGTGGGCAGAGAGAGCTGGGAACCACCCCTTATCTCCCGCCCTGGCACTTGCCAGGTGATGAGGCACTGTGGCCAACCAAGGGCAGCCAGGGGAGTGTGGGAGAAAACCTGACACACTCCTTGTCTCTGCCCTGGCCCTCGAGGCAGCCAGGGAACCAGAGAGAATCATAGAATCACAGAATCATTTGGTTGGAAAAGATCTTTAAGATCATCGAGTCCAACCGTACCTGTCCACTACTAAACCATGTCCCTAAGCGCCTCATCTGCCTGTCTTTTAAATACCTCCACGGATGGTGACTTGACCACTTCCCTGGGCAGCCTGTTCCAATACTTGACAACCCTCTCCGTGAAGAAGTTTTTCCTAATATCCAATCTAAACCTCCCCTGGCACAACTTGAGGCCATTGCCTCTTTTCCTATCACTTTCTACTTGGGAGAAGAGACCAACACCCACCTCGCTACAACCTCCTGGTCTGCCCCCCCAGCTGCATTCCCCAGGGTGGAGAGATGCTGCTTTGATCTCTCCCAGCTTGGATGAGCACCCCGTGCCCGCTGCAGTAGCAGGGTGGGGACCCAGCTCCTTCCCTGAGCTGATCAGAAAGGAAAGCTCCAGCAAAGCTGGGTTCATGATGGGGAGCCCTAGAGACTGGTTCCTCCACAGCATGGCTGTGCCAGCCTTTCCCAGGAGGGGAGGGAGGTTCACCCATGTCGCCCACATTGCTGCCTCTGGACATAGATTGCCCCTTTTACCTCCTGGGGGAGAAGGTGCAGCCCTGATGATGGGTGACCCGCAGACGTGGCCCCTCGCCTCCTGCTCTGCCTCCGTTGCAGACTCTCCATGGGTAAGGGGTGGTTGCGCTCTGGGAGAGGGAAAGGTGGGGACATCAGATGGGCACAAACGTAAGGACACCACCACCACCCAGATGAGATCAGCTGGGAACGGGTTAACTGGACTGGGGGAACCAAACGGTTTAGGGGTTCAGGACCAACCAAAGTCCCAGTGCCTGCCCACTGTGCCATGCTGGCTCCTCACAGCTGGGAAGGAGAAGTCCCTGTTTGTGGAAACAAACATGGTCTTGCGGCCCTGCTGCCCGGGGGTGGCTGGTCCTCCCCCAGCCTGAGGCACTGGCTCCATGCTCCATCACCCCAGAGGGTGGGAAGGTGGAGGAGGGTCTCCTGGAGTTCCCCAGACAGGTCCCACTGTGCTCAGGGTTCTCAGCTAACCTCCAAGTTTCTGGGGTCTGCATCTCCTCCTCCTGCCTGCCAACATCAGCCCCTTCCTCCTACCCTGGCCCTTGGGCCGGTCCAGATCCCCCAGAAGAGGAACGATGCTGAAACTCACCCCGTGCCAGACATCCGGGTGCTGCTGGCACCATCTTCCTCAGCACCTCGTCCTCGTACTCCATCCTGGCAAGGGCAGGCAGGTGGGTCAGCCTGAGCAGGGACCACGTGCCGAGACCAGCTCCACCCAGGGATGCAGCCCTCCCCACCTTCTCCACCCTGGGGAATGCAGCTGGGGGGGCAGACCAGGAGGGGCACCTGGGACGGATGAACAGGGTGGAGACCCCAAGAAGTGGGATTAAGTACATCCTCTTACACTGGTAATCCTTGTTCCTTGTACCTGTGCCCAGGCAGGTGCTGGTGGCCCCTACCTGGGCCTTGGCACTCAGAGATTGGCAGGGAAAGGGGAAGGGTCATTCCTGTGATCCCTGGAGCCCTGCTGTCCACCTCGATCCTTACGACACCGAGATGAAGGAGTGATGGGAAGGACAAGAAGGACATGTAAGGACACACACGCTGACATGCAGAGCCACACACCAGCCCTGCATGTTCTGGGGCCCAGGGACCAGCGAGGGGGCTCTGCCCTCCCCTCCCCCTTGCCTAGGCCCGGCCTCGCACCCCAGGGGCTGAATTTCTGCACAAAGCTCCTGTGTCCATGGAGTCACTTCCATGGCCAGCGCTCAATTCCTTCCCCAGTCTGCAGGGACCTTGCTGCTGCAACTCAGCCACTTCTCCAGACCTTACCCATGCATGAAGAGACCCCAGGCAAGACTGATAAGCAGCCAGCACAGCCTCACTGGGAGCCACTGGGCATGGCCCAGCTCTGCCCCTCCTCACCTGCCCATGTGAGGCTCACCAGCCCTTACCCCTCCAGCCAGTAGTTGCTGTTGGCATTGTTGACGTTGGTGTTGCCTTCTTGGGGGAAGTCGTCAAGGAAGACGGGGGAGTCAAGGTCCTCACTGCCCACCTCTGTGAACTGCAGGGGCCTCTGGCTGGCCATGTGCGGCTGCAGGGGACTGCTGGGCTCCAGGAAGCTATCGACCTGGCCAAACAAGCCACCTGTCCTCTGTAACCGACAGGGAGGGCATCAGAGGTCTGGGCTGCTCTGGGGCCATTCCCATGGGAGGAGATATGTGGGGGTGCCCATGGGAACAGCGGTCTCTCTGCTCGTCTCTCTGCTTGAGTCTCGCAGACCAAGTGTCGAAAGCCTCACTGCCCAGGTGGGGAAACTGAGGCACTGAGGGTTGATGGTCAGGCAGCAGCACTGGGATGAGAGCCAGCCCTGAGCATGACAAATCCTGCCACCTCTGTGGGACAGCCTGAGCTGGTGGCACCTCTGGACACAGCAGGAGGTGCAACCCTGCAACACCACAGCTGTCCAGGCTGTCTCAAAGACTCCCAGGGAGTGGGAAGTGAATCCGTTCCTGCTCTGGTGTTGATGACACCTGAGCTGTCCTGCTTTAGCCTGGCAGAAGGCGTGAATGGGGAAACATTCAGCACATCCCTACCAGGCATATGGTCCTTTTACAGAGGGGAAACTGAGGCAGAGAGCAGGTTGCCCAGGATGACTCAACCAGTATGTCCTGATGCTCAGGGAGAGGAAAGAAGTGCTGATCCATCCTTCTGGTCCACACTGTCTTTCATGGTCAGGCTCACCTCTGTGGACTGTCCTCCAGCTGCTGGTAGCCATGCTGACCCACCACCAACACATCGAAATGGGGGCTGGGTGTAACCACCACTGCCTGGAGTGCCCTGAGGGCTGCACTCACCCTATATATCCCTTCCTCCATGGCAGCCTCCACCATTGCTCTTTCCAGCTCCTCCTCAGCAGTCAGGTCCCCAGAGATGGCCCGATGGATTTCAGGAGCAGCTTCTTCTTCAATGCTCCTCAGCCCAGCCTGGTGGGGACAAGAAGGCATGGCTGGATGTGGCCTGGCCCCACCACCCATCTCACATTGGGCTTTGGAGAGGGAAACATGATGAAGCATGCTCACCTGGTAAGCCATGCTGCCCTGCCAGGTCTCCTACCAGGGACAGGCCATGGGTCACCCTGTAGCTGGCTCGCTCTGTGCTTGGTGAAACAGCTTCTGGGCTAATGCTGTCCCACAAAGGGGTATGCTAAGGGCAGCCTGACGAAGGGTTGGGCTGGGGATACCCAGGGGGTAGCTGTGCCTTTGTCCCTCATCTGGAGATATCTGACCTGGGGCCTGGCTCTTTTCCTTGCCTTCCACCTTTGGGGCCTGGTCTTTTAACTCTACAAGTGATTTCCTCCCTATAAGGTCAGGAGAGGCTGGGGATATCCCAGCTGCTCTGGCCACGTACATAAATCCTCTCCCATCCCACCCTGACAGCATCCTTCAGGGCTGCTGTGCAGGCTTCTCTGACTGCAGTGGTCCTACTCAAGATCAGCCACATCAACCCCTCTCCACCTGATGTTGCACCAGGCAATGAGAGACGATACAGAGAGCACCAGGCACACAGAACTACCTGCAAGACTGTTAAGGTGAGGAAAGGGAGAAGGCCCTGGGAATGGAGAAGAGTAGGTGGATAAGGGCCTGGATGAGCAGCATTTGGCCCAGACATTGGTCTGTGGTGGGAGTTTCCAGGTCTTAAAACTGCTTGGTGAGGCATCAGACCTTGCTGAGCCCTCTCTGTGGCTGAAGTCAGCGGGACAGAGAGTCAAAAATCTCTTTTGCTTCTGGAGTCACCTGCACCCTGGAGACTAAGATCACCCTCAGCAGTGACCTGCTTGGGGCCACTTCATTCCCAAAGCCTGAGGCACAGAGGTCCCTATATGTCATTGCAGCTCTGTCTCTCTAAGTCACCCTGGAATTTCCTGAGCTGGGGGAAGCCTCTTCCCTGATCTGCAGAGCTCCCCACCACACTCTGCCTGCCCCCAGGAAGGGTCATCCCTCCAAAACCACCCACATGCTACCAACCTGGATCTCCACAGGATTCTTCTTGGGCCGGTACCCGTAATACTCCTCCTGGCGCTTCATGAACTTCCTGAAATGCTCTTGGATGAGGAAAGTAGCATAGAATTTTCCCACTGTCACCTCATCATCTGGAGGGGAGAAAACCAACCTGACGATACTGCCTATCACAAGTCCCGAGTTGTTGGAGCAGCTGAGACCCCAACCAGGTGTCGCTCTGCCCCTCTGGGAAGTACCACCAGGTGACATACCTCCAATAGGTGGGATGACCTGGTCCAAAAGCTTCATACTTGTTCGCTTCCAAATTTTTTTGATAATGGCTCTGAGCTCCTCATTGGCCTGCTCAAAGTTACCTGCGAGAAAAGCAAGCAGGACAGAGTGGTTCATTCCCAGGGGAATGTGAACATGAGTGAAGACAAAGCATGTGAAAAGCTGACCCAGACTCCTCCAGGGGGTGACAGCTCCTCTCCAGCCTTCCCACCCAGCAAAAATGAGCTTTGTAAGAATGAGGCTTTGATTTTAGCAAGAAGACTTTAACTACAGAGTGAGTCAGACCTAGCAAATAGGTGGAGCATTAGTGCCACTGTCTCTGTTCTGGTGATCAACAACAGATTTCGACCTCTCCTTTGGTGCTCTCACAGGCTTTACCATTCCTGCTTGCCTGCAATCCCAGTCTGCCCCCATGCATGCTCTGAGATCTCCTGTGCTCCTCCCAGGGCTGCCTGCACTGTGCTGGAGGCCACGTTCCCCTCCCCAGCTGGAGGGAAGGCACCTTTGCCATGCTGCTGGAAGACACCAGCCCCAGTGGCCCACCGCTGCCCAGCCTCACCTCCTGCCAGAGCTGGCTGCCCCAGCCCAGCTGCAGAGCTGCTCATGTGATACTGCCTGACCCACAGGCATGGAAACAAGCTGGTGTGGCATTTTCCCAAAGCAGGGCTTTGCAAACCATGCTGCTGGCAAGGAAGGGGGTGAAAGCAACTCCTCCCCAGCACAGCTAAATTCAAAGAGGATCCATCCACTTCCATTCCAGTCTGAGATTATAAATACACAGGGAAATGCAAAACTGGAGCAGGTGGTGCTATGCTGGGGGCAGGGGGAGATCAGACTACACCCAACAGTGCAGGAAGGGAGGCCGGTGGCTATGCATCGTGGCAGGGATGGGAACTGGGTCAGAACCACTCCTGAGCTGTTTAGGGTGATGTTATGCAGCTGGGGTGGCATTGGTTCGCTCTTCAGGGCTGCAACACATGTGCCTGCAACTGATAATGTCCTCCAGGCTTGGCCTGAGCAGCCCCATGCACGTGCCCATGGTCTCTGGTCCAATGAGACAATTAATGGCATGAAGCTGAGGGTTGCACCAGAGGGTCTAGCCCCACAGGCAAGTGCCCTGAGGTCCATGGACAGAGTCAGGGAACGGTGTGTAACCAGCACCCTGCAGCACAAGGAGAGGGTCCCCCCATAAGGCCATAGAGGCAGACAGGAGCATCACTTACCTTCTGTCTTGATCTTGAGGGCTGTCCTCACCAGTGCAAAGAGGGTTGCATTGAAGGTGACGGTGCCATCGCTGTTCAGGGGCATGTTCATGCACACTAGACGCTGCACAGCAAACCAACAACCGTGACCCCAGGCAGCAGAGCAGGCCGGCACCTCCCCGCAAACACACAGCCTGTCCTGGCCGGAGGGCAGCCATGCTGGCCGGGGAAATGCTCTGCTCAGGGCACTGAGCTGTTGGCCAAGGAGCCCTCCCAGCTCTGCCCACTCTGCCCAGGCCCACGGGGCTCTGCACCACTGCTTGGCAGTGCATGGGCCAGGGCCAGCGACATCACTCATCCTGACCAGCCAGCTAAACCAGACTAAGCTGCGGGGAGAGCCAGGTCAGATCTGTGGAAATAACCCAACCTATGGGGCACCGGTGCCATGGGAGAAAATCACAGAACCATTTAGGTTGAAAAAGACCTTTAAGATCATTGAGTCCAACGTAAACTTAACACTGCCAAGTCCACCACTAAACCATGTCCCTAAGTGCCACAACTAGATGTCTTTTAAATACCTCCAGGGACGGTGACTCAACCTGGGCAGCCTGTTCCAGTGCTTGACAAACCTTTCCATGAAGATATATTTCCTAATATCCAATCTAAACCTCCCCTGGTGCAACTTGAGGCCATTTCCTCTTGTCCTATCACTTGCTGCTTGCGAAAAGAGACCGACATCCACCTCACTACAACCTCCTTTCAGGTAGTTGTAGAGAGCAATAAGGTGTCCCCTGAACCTCCTTTTCTCCAGACTAAACAACCAGCCAGCAAGAGACGCAGCATTGCTCTTCGGTAGATGGGAGTCATTCTGCCTTGCACTCCATCCTCCAGAAAGTGCCCCAGGCTGCCATGAGGGATGTGGGGATCAAACCTCGTAATGAGTTTGCCCAAGACCCACTAGGGTTTACACCAGTGCCTGAACCCCTGCCCATGTGGTTTACACGAGCCTCACACAGACCCTGGATTTGTGCAGCATGAGCTAAGCCAGGAAAAGTGTACTCATGCTACAGAGCTGGTGTTTCCAGCTCCCTCAGTGCTATCAGCCCTTGGAAACAAACTTCTATGGCCCAGTTGACGTGGCCAGGTACTCAGGCCCAGCATTGCCGTCCTGCACCAGATGCAGATGTGGGGCACCCCAGTGCAGCTTGGGAGTCCCTCTGCACTGAGGGCTCCAGGTTGGGCAGAGACCAGCCCACCAGTGCCATCCCCCTTGGTGTGGGAGTGAGCACAGGCTAGTCCTTATCTTCAGGACCCTGAAACACATCAGCTCCATGCAGGTTAACAGCATCTCTCCCTGCTCCCAGAATACTCCCCTCCATTAAACACCAAAGGTCAGAACATGCTTATAAGACATGACACTGGGAAGCCAGCTGGATTGTCATGCTCAGCCTCCCTGGGGAGAATGCAGAGACAGCTTGGGGAAGGTGCCTGTGTGCCCACACGCCCTGCCACCCCCTTGGCTTTTACCTTACAAGCTACGCGGTGTGGGCAGAATTTCCCAAAGCCCAGGGGAGGCTGGATACGTCTCAGCAGAGTCACCACATCCAAGTGTTTGATCCTGCCCCTGCGGAGGCAACAAACTGCATCAGCAGTGTGGTGGCAGACACAGGGGACAGTGGTTCGGGCAGGGGCTGGGTGGGTTCATCCTTGTGGCCTGCCCCGTGCTCCTGCAGTGGGCAAATCCTTACATTTCCCTATGCTCCTCTTGGGGAAAGCAGCTGTTTTCCATGGCACCAGACAGCAGATAAAGGTGCGCAGTGGCATGGGAAGAGTTGGCAGCATCACCAGGGGATGAACAGGGGACTGGAAGTCTCATGTCCCCAAACATCCTGATGGCTTGTATCAGCCCTGGAGTACGCTGGCAAGTCCACATCCACCTCTGAGATGCTGGGATCTAAGTCTCAGACAGTGCCACAGCTCACACTGCCATGCTTGTCTCAGGGCAGGCCACCCCGGGCTCCCCATGGACCATCCCCTCTGTGCAACTCACCCCCTGTCACTCACTTAGCCTCAGGGTCGTACTCAGCCCAGATCCGTTTGAACTCATCCAGGTGATGGGGCCCAAGGATGGACCAGTCACGTGTGAGGTAGTCAAAGTTGTCCATGATGACAGCCACAAAGAGGTTAATGATCTGAGGGCAGAGGAGTGGGTGTGAAGGACACAAGTTAGGGCAGGGCCAAGCACTCAGCAGGTCCCTGGCAGAGGGACAGCGACAGCCCTCGCAGCTGGCAGCAAGGAGCAGGGCAGTGCTGCCCATGGGCCCCGGCCAGGGCCATGGGAAAACGCAAGCAGACGTGTTCGGGAGGAGAAGGGGCCTGGGTTCCCCTGGAGCCCGGGGATGCTGTGGGTCACCCCATGCAGGGATGGGCCTCCCACCCAAGGAGATCATGTGAAAGGCTGCAGCAGGCACAAGGCATCTCTTCCCTCTCCACCCTTGCAAGAGCCAACACAGACAAATCTGGACAGCAGCACATGGGGGCTGTGGGAAGGAACTAATGGGGGATCCTGGGCCCCACAGGAGTGTGGTGCCAGGTTTACAGCATGGCTGGGTAGACGGGCTGGGGAATGATGCCTCTAGGAAGACGGTGCTGTGGGCTCAGCCCCACGAGATGCAAGGCTAACTCAACACCAGGGGCTGCCCAGGGCCAGGACGGGGGTGCCAAGGGGAGCCCCGTGGGAGCTGGCATACCAGGAAGGCACAGAGCATGTAGAAGCTGATGAAATAGAAGTAGGCGAAGCCTGTGCCACAGGTGTACTCCTCGCCCTCAGCAAAGTCTGACTCAGGGTCGCACAGTTTGCCGTAGCTGCAGTCCAGCAGGATCTCCTGCCAGGCCTCACCGGTCGCACACCTGGGGAGAGGGGATGCCTGCTGGTCCCTGCCTGTCCTGGACATGAGCTGGGCATGCAGAGAGGGCTGTGGCCAGCCCAGCTCACAGGCGAACGGGAAGCCACTGGGAAAGGAGCAGTCAGGATCCTGGGCTTGCTGTGCTGCTGTGGGGACTGTGCTATTGAAAGCTCCAAACTGAAGTGTTTGGAGTCAAGGAAAGCCTTGGGCTGAGCTCTTGCTTCCCCTTGACTTTCCTCACAATTCACAAATTAAAATCCAGTCTGGGAAGGAAACATTCAGAATAGAAACCCCAAAGTGCCCCTCTCTCCTGCAGCTCAGCCACACCAGGCAAACTCCTGAAATGCTTCCACTGCTGCAAGAGATTTTTCTGTAGGGCAAAAAAGAAACCAACTACAGAAATGCTGGTCTCCCTCATTCCAAGTTGGTGGGCTCTCATGCCGACGCTGAGCCCAGCTCCCTTCTGGAGCTGCTCGCTTGCCAAGACAAGACTGACCTGAAGAGCAGCAGCACAGCTTGTGGAAAGGTTTGGAAGTTGTTGTTTCGGTTGATCTGGGTCCCGTCCACCATGGCGATCTTCCCAAACATCTGTAAATCACATTGTCTTGTCCCCAGCATTCATTCTCAGGCACCGACCACCCTCCAGAGCACCCCTGTCCCTGAGCTCCTCTTCCTATCGTTCACTTGGCTTTGGGTGTCCCCAAAAGAGACTGAGATGGGGTGTGGGTATTCTGGGGCTCATGAGCTCCTTGGACATTCCTGCTTATGCTGAAAATGCCCCTGTCTATGCTGCACTTCATCTGGGCCAAGGAGACAAGGTCTTATGAATCAGGCACAAGCACTGGTGACTGTGTGTCTAGGTTGTGCCGTTGACTTCAAAAGTGCTATTTGCTGCATGCCTCGGTTTCCCTAGCTGCAGCCTGGGGATGGCAGGAAGCTGCTGGGGGTGTAAGCATCCTTGGAGACCAGGGTAAAATGGTCCCATCATGTGCAAAGTCCCAGGGAGTGCCTGGCAGAGGATCTAGTCCCTCTCCGTCCCATCTCCCCAGATGCTATCAGGCTCAGGGCATGTTCAAGACCAAATCCCACCCCTGTGCCTCTCACCTGCATCCCGATCACAGCATAGATGAAAAAAAGCATCACAATCAGCAGGGCTACGTAGGGCAGAGCCTGTGACAAAAGGACCATGGCTCATATGAGACACCAGCCCAGCACCAAGACAACCCAGGGACAGGAGGTTGGGTCTGGAGCTACTGTGTGAGGCCAGCATCCAGGCCTCCATGTGGGGAGGGGACAGCTTACTTTCTGTATGTTCCTCTAACCACCCTCCCACTAGCCCCACTCTCATGTGTGGGAGGCTTATGCCAACCCCAAGGGAACACCGGGTCTCTGCAGCTGGGACGAAGGCTGAGCACAACCCAGGGATGCCCAGGGCTGAGGCAGCTGCCCAGGCTCAGGGGCTGTGTGCTGCGTGCTGCAGCATGCCCTTGAGCTACATGCTTGGTGCAGAGCCCAGCCTTGCTGGGACTAGGGCTGATGTGCCCAGGCAGGCCCTGCCTGCTTGCTCAGCCCAGCAGTGTCTCAGGCTCTGACACATGGCAGTGTCAGCCAGGGAGACCCCCACATCTTTCCACCCATACAGGCAATGTTCTCCTACATAGCACAAGCCCCCGGTCCAATCTGAGGCCAGCAGCCTGCCAGCACTGGAGCTTTCCTCCTCTGCCTGGTGAGGACAGACTGCTAGCCCAGCTAGCCTGAGGATCAGAGCTTGCTGCTAGCCCAGGGCATGTGCTTGTCTGGGCACGGAACACTGTTCCTCACATACCTGGAAGGACTTGATGAAGGTCCACAGGAGGGTCCTGACACCTTCCCCCCGGCTTAGCAGCTTCACCAGCCGCATCACCCGGAACAGTCGGAAGAAAGTGATGGAGACGCGGGAGCTGTCATCGGAGTCCTGCAGGCAGAGCACAAGACTTGTAGGGCAGCTTGGAGGTGCTGATGCCTCTAGGCAGACAAGGCGGGGTCCAGGTCCTGGGGTAACAGGATTCCCCACCCAGGCACCAGTCATGGTCCCCACAGCCCTTGCCTGCACAGAGAACCAGATTGCAAAGGGGATGTGCTGCCACTTTCCCTCCAGCCTTCCCAATGAGCTCATATCCCCAGCCCCACTGTCTCACATCTCTGCCCGCCACCCCCGGGCTGCTCGGGAACACCTAGTTATGGGTATGAGACCAACCCCATTAGCTAGAGGGATGGTACACTGCAGGAAGAAAGGCATGCTGTAACACAGGCTGGGAGAGCTGTGCTGTTCACCGCACAGCAGACAGGGCCACTGAAGGACAGGCTCAGGTCCCTCTAGGCTCTCACCCAGCACGTACCATACGGAACCCTCCCACCTTGGGGCCTATTTGTAAGGTGAGCTGTAGGCCAGGGTCCAGGCACATGAGGGGTTAATGATGGCTGTTTAAGCACAGAAAGGTTGGTTTGAGAATGTCCCAGCAGGGCTTTCATGGTCCAAAGGAGGGACTGAAGGCAGGGTGGCTCTTGGGGGGTGCTGCCCGGTGTCACCTCTACCTGCAGTGATGCCTACTCTCTTGGGGTGGCTGTGGCCCTCCCCCCTTGGAGAGGCAAACAGCCATGTCCCAGGGCTGGGGACTCCTGGGTTCAGGGCAGAATGGGCAGGCAGGAGGGGAGCCAGCAGACACAGCTCCTGGACTCAGAGGGCCAGGTTTCATCTGGGAGCACCTGGGACTTTGGCAGTTGGAGATGCTGGGGGCTCAGTCACCTGCTCCCTTGGTTGCTCTGGCACGGCATGGCACAGCACAGCCTCAGCCCCAGCCTCTGCCACCAGAAACCATAAGCAAACCCTCCTGGCCTCCACCAGGCACTGTCCATCCTGACTCCATCACTGCTTGGCATGCCTTTCCCACTGCTCCCTCGGCCTCCCAGAGCTTTACTGCTGCCACTGGATCCCCCTCACTCCCGTCATCCAGCCCACCCGCTCCCAGCTATTTCAGGGCAACAAAACCCTGTGTAAACACCCCTTCCAGCAGCTCCAGCTTCCCCAGCCTGGCATTTCTGAGTTCCCAGGGCTGCACTGGAAAACAGCATCTCCTTTCCCCACCCCTCTTTCTTTTGCCTTTTGCTCTCCTAGTGCCTAGCACCTGCCCAGTGAGCACGGTGGTCAGACACATCTCATCAGCTCCAGTGTACCATGTCCCCACCGCCGGGACCTGGGCAATGCCCAGTGAAAGCCAGCTTGCCCTCCGCGGTTCCCAGCACCAGGGCCCTGGGACCCCTGGGAAGAGGCTCCAGTGTGTGGGACCCTGCAGCCAGCATCTCCCCATTTTCAGAGCTCCTACGGGAGCTCCTATGGGCCAACCCAGGGCACTCCCACCCCACTGCACCCCCATGGTGGTCTCAGCACAAGGCTTGGCCCACTCAGCCCCCCAGCACATCAGGCCAGCAGTCACAGGACACAGCCAGCTCCCTGGGAGAAGGCACAGCGCAAGAGTCGCCCCTATAACCATTTCTCTGGCTAACAGTCTCAGAGGCTGCATTCGTGCAGGCAAATCCCTTCAGGCCTTACACAGACAAGGTGATGGTCAGATGAACCTAGGCCAAGTGTCCTGCCCTCAACAGCCAGGGACACCTTTGCTAGATGCTCTTTTCAGGTCAGATATCGCAGTTCAGGGGGGTGGGATGGTGGAGGGCAGGGCTGGGCCAGCAGACGGACCCAGGAGGGCTGGGGAACAGCCCAGCACATCTCAGGGTGGGAAAGGGGTGTCTGTGGCGGGGGGTGTCTTGCCCCAGGTCCCTCTCAGCAAGGGAAGAGCTACACCCCAGAGAGAGCAGCTGGGTCTGGTGTGTCTTAATGACATGCAGGACCACATGCAAACACCGGCCACAGGCACGTTGGCATGGCCATGGGCAGCGAAGGGGAGAGGGGTGCACCGCAAGCACATGCAGCTGATATTTACAATGCTATCACAGCCTCCGCCAAGGCAGTACAATCCGCCACTGGATGCAAGAACAGTCTGTCAAGAGAACAAGAGAGTCAGCAGGAGAAGTAAGGCAGGAATGAGAGAGAGGGAGAGATGGGTGGTTGCAGAAGAAGAAGACACAGACACAGAAGAAAGAACAAGATGGAAACTGGGGACAAGAGGAGGTGGCTGAGAAAGGAGCATAGGGGAAGGACAGGCAGAGACCTGCTGTAACTTGGGCTCACGGACAAGGTGACATGACTTTTGAGGGGCAGAGGCAGAAGATGGATGGCCAGGGAAACACACTGATCATGAGGGACTTACCCACTTCTGTGCCCCACTGCGTCTCACCTGCTGTGACATATACATCTGGGGCAGGGGTGTATGGGCCAGGAAATCTGGGCCAAAGCTCAGGACTGTGTAATTTTGCTGCCTCCCGTGGACACCCCCAGGTCAGACCCAGGGCTGTTGCAGGTGGCATCTGGAAGCAAGCTGACCAGCTCAAGCCAACCCATGGCTCCTCCGCAGCAAGCTGCGCTGCTCTCAGCATGGTTGCTTGGACACCAAGACAAAACCAGTGCAGGTTTGCTGGGAGGGAGCACCGAGACTGGTAGTCCCATGTGTCGGTGGGAGGCAAACCACTGCCTGACACCATTCGCCCACTAACTGAGGCAGGAACTGCTGCTCTGCATGCACATCAGCACACACAGGGCACATGCATTCACAAGCAGAGGAGTGCTTACTCACACACATACACACACGCACACAAACCCTTGAGGTTCCTCAAAGCTAGCCGGAGACACACTCCTCTCTGCAGAGAGCCTGGGATACTCTGGGGCAGGTGGACTCCTTCCCAGCGCAGACACCAACACCTGACCCTCAGTGGGGTGGCCCAGCCCCAGCGCCCCCCGCACAGACCAGGCTCATTCCTGGGGGCCCAGCCAGCAGTTGCAGGAGGCTTTGGGTAGGCTGGGAAGGTCAGCCCTTGCGAAGGGGCTGAGCTGCCAGGGCAGGCAGTGGCAGGAGCAGCATGGACACTGCCAGCCCCCTGCACTTCAGAGCTTGGGGTAGCACTGCCAGAGTGGCCCCCATCCCTACTTTCCTCTTGCCCCAGACCCCTCAATACCCCTGGGATCTGGGGGAACTCAATGATTGAACAGCTGTGAGGATCTGGCTGTGGTGGCTAGCAGAGGGCTCCTGACAGCACAACTCTCCCCACCGCCTCACCCTGACAGCCACACACTGAGACATGAGGGAGGAGAAAAGCGGTAGAATGGAAAGAGAGAAAAGGAGAGGACAGACTTTGCAAACCAGAGTCGCATGCCTGGGTGCCACCAGGAATGCCTCGGCTGCTGTGAGGTGTCACCCACCACCCCTGCACCGCGATGCAGGCTTGTTTAGTGAAGGCCACCCTACTGAAAACACTGCAGCCCCCAAGGTCTGCCTGCACCAGTAAGGTGATCTATGGTGGGTGCAGTGGTTGCAGACAGCTCCTGGGTGGGTGTTACACCCACCTTGCACTGACCTCTCAGCAGGGAGGAGATTTACCAGAAGGGGAGGTGAGGTTGCCCCTCCACCTCCTAATCCTAATCCCCCTGCACATCACCAGATGGCTGGGAAAAGCTTGGGGATGCTTGGAGAGATGTGTGCTTGGATGGAGAAGAAAGCACATGGAGGAAAGGTGGGGCAGCCGTGAGGGGCTCTGCTCTCAGGAGGGGATGCTGATGGTCACAGGAGCATGAGACCTGCCAGAGCAGGACTGCCTGTGACGGAGGTCCCTGAAGGGCTTGGAGGACCCAGGAGGGGAGACCAGCACGCTTAGTGCCTCAGCGCCCAGACCCGGGGCTGGGGGAGAGGACCAGGGAAGCTCAGGCCATACAGGGCCGTTGTTGAAATCCTGCCTGGCCTTCTGTACAGCCCTGCCACTGCCAACAGTGTTGTGGCACACAGAGCACAGAACCTGCGTCAGTCCCTGCCAGCCCAGCCAGGGCACCAGACTCCTCCAGGTGCCTGTGACCTGTGTCCCTGGGCATCCCCACAGACTCATGGCCGAGCACAGCAGTACCTTGGCATCTGTGCCAACTGACCGGGTCTCTTGCTCCACAGGGACTGAAAATCTCTGCCCAGTGCAGGGCCTTGAGCACTCTTTGAACTTCATTTCTGAGTGACAACAGGATGGGGAAGGAGGTAGCGCACTAGTAAATGATACCCCACAGGCAATGGGAAATCAGGTCACAGGTGCAGAGTTGGGGGGCCAAGGATGGGGTCCTGGAGGACCTGGTGACAGATGAAAGCTGCTGGCACTGGCGTGAAATCTGGGAGTTTGTCAAGGCTGAGAAGCCCAGAGGCTCAGAGGATGGCAGTATCGATGTGCAGGGCTGTGCAGGGCTGTGCAGGGAGGAGAATGTTGCTGTCACAGGGGAGGAAGGTGGATGGTTTTACTCATCCCAGCTCTGTGAGGCCTGGACAACCCTCCAGAGAAGAAGGTGACCGCCACCAAGGGCCCCTGAACACCTTCTCCTCCCCAGCACAGGGAATGGCTGAAGGTCACTGCACAGGGGTGGCAGTGGCAGAAGCTCTGCCCCAGATACAGCCCCGCAGTGCATCAGAGCTGGCAAGCCCTGCTCCCGAGAGGAGAAGGCATGCAAAGTCACTAGAGAGGGTTAATCTATAATCTATGCAATCCCACAGCTGCTTCTAGAGTTACCATCAGATCTGCTAAATGCCGCACATGACCTCCAGGTGCAGAGGGGCATTTTTCAGTGCTAGACACGGGGTGTGGATGTCCCAGTGCTATGAAAGGCAGTGGCATGCTGGCTTCCTAGCACTGCTCTAAAAATGCTCCCAGCAGAGCACTTACCATGTAGCCACTGCCTGCAGCCACCCAGCCATGCAATTTATATGGCGTAGAGCTTCTGAAATAGTGTATGGAGTATACACATGCACACATATACAGTCAGTACGTGTATATGTATGGATCACTGTATAAAGGGACACATGCAAAGCAAATGCCTTGAAATTTGATGTGTCTGATCCTCTCCTGGCACAGGACAGCAGTGTCTTGTGGGTACAGGGAGCTGTGGGAACCCTTTTTCTTCCCACCTGCACTGATCTGAGGCTGGACGTGTGGGTGACTGCCTGTCGCAGTCACACGGGGAAGGCAGGCAGGGTGAGTGGGGCAGGGGCTGGCACACATCCTGCTGCTCATGGTCCAGTCCTGAGTGAGTAGACTTTTCCACAGGATCCCAGTGCCTACAGATTCAGGGGAAGGGAGGGGAGGGGGCAGTGTGACATGTTGGCCAGCTGGAGATGGTCTCCTATGTTTAAACAGTGCTTTAAGGTCCACAGGGCCACGGCTGTGATCTCCACACACTCATGCCACGGGCTGATCCTGGCTTGTCCTTCCTCAGAACCAAGCAGAGCAGGGAGAGAGGAGAGGACACCAACGTTCTGCAGAGCTGGACACCACACTGGCATCCCTCTCTCACCCCAGGGCAGCAGTGCACTGCGGCACAGCCTCAGGCAGGTGCTGGCAGCAGGGACACCCTTGTGCCCAAGCAGCCTGACACTTACATCAATCTCACTGAGGATGACATCAATGATGCTGCCAATCACTATGAGGAAGTCGAAGACGTTCCAGGGGTCCCCAAAGTAGCCCTGCCAGGGAAGAGCCAGAGAAGAGGAGTGAACATCCAAGGGTTAAGTCAAGGAGGAGACAGATGCGGGAGCCTAGAGGAAGGAGTTCCAGAAGGATCACCAGTGACCTCTGACACCTCAGGAAGAGCCAGAAGAAGGGACGGTGGTCAGACCTTGTACTCTCTGGTCAATTGTTTGGTCCTGTCTTGCAATGGTGTGAAATGAGGGAGGGTGGATCGAGGCAGCTAGAGCTATGACCCCACCAGTGACAGATGACCCTGATGATGGGACAACGGCCGGCTGGATTGGGCTGGATTTGGCTAGCAAGGGTAGCCCTGACAAACAGTAGTCCTTCCAGAAACTCACAGGTCCTGTGCATGGGGGTGCCCAAGGGTTTCACAAGTTCTCTGGAGTTGCACGCCTGGGGGTGCTTGTACTGGAGAGATGCCAAATGCAGGGTGAATGCACCCCCCTGACCTGGCCTGAGGCCCTCTCCTGCTCTCCCAACCATGTCCTCCTCTCACCTTGGCTTTAAAAGCCATGAGCTTGAGGATCATCTCCAGGGTAAAAAGGATGGTGAAGGCCACGTTGAGGATGTCCGAGATGTGGTTCATTTCTGCAGACTGGTTGTAATGCTGAGGAGAAGGCAGGAGGAGCCATGTTAGCCCATGGC
Organism: Balaeniceps rex; assembly: GCA_013401315.1. Taxonomy (NCBI): domain Eukaryota; kingdom Metazoa; phylum Chordata; class Aves; order Pelecaniformes; family Balaenicipitidae; genus Balaeniceps; species Balaeniceps rex. Next base: position 22,188 of record VYZW01000082.1, read on the forward strand.
AGGTCCAGCCTCCGTTGTGAGCTCAGAGGTGTGTGCTGGATGCTGTACACCCCCTCCCACAGACTTATGGCTCAGCAATGGTCAGTAAAAAGGAAATTTCCACCCTGCAGCCCCTTCTCTGGGCTCCCCACATCCAACCGGTTCCACTTTGTCCCTATCCCCAGGGGTGCTGAGCACACACCATGAGCTTTGCTGTGTAGGAAAGACACCCTCCCCAGAAGCTCTCTGGGAGTTTGGCAGAGCTGAGCTAGCCCATCCGCTGCCATGGATGCCCCTCCACCACCCGTGGTGGGCACTGTGCCCCTTACCTGCATGCCCAGGCAGATGGTGTTCAGCAGGATCAGGAAGAACATGAGGTACTCAAAGTAGGAGGAGGTGACCACATACCAGATCTGGTACTGGTAGGGGTTCTTAGGGATGTAGCGCCGCAGTGGGCGAGCCTTCAGTGCATACTGCACACACTGGCGCTGGGGAGGGGAGGGCAGATGTGATCCCACAGAGGGGCACAGGGCAGTGCCAGGGGCACAGGCACTGAGTCAGCACCACTGGCAACACTACACATCCCCACAGACACAAGTTGGATCCCCCCCTTCTCTCTCAGCCCAGCAACACGGGCCAGGGACGGCAATGGTTCAAGTATCTGCTGTGCTTTCTGCAAATACACCCCCAGAGCACCCACATAGGACCAAGTTTCCAAAGCCACCACTTGCCTCCAAAGATTTCCATGCTGCCCTTGTACCGACCCCTCCAGTCCCAAGCCTGCCTGGTTATCACAGCATTTTCCCAGGGTCTCTCAGGACTGGCCAAGAGCAGCCTGAAGACATCACATGAACCAGGGGTGAAGGGGGCACTGAGTTTTCTCTCTGCATCTGGGAGGTGCTGAGCATGCCCTTCCCTCCCCAGCTGGCCACGGTCATCTCTGCTGGGTTCATGTGCAGCTCACACCACCCCCAGCACCCTCAGCTCAAGGTGCCCGTGCTGCCTCTGCAGGCTTGCTGAGCACATGAGCATGCCAGCACCTCCTCTGGACCAGCAGGCATCCCTGTCTAGCTGTCCTCCCCAGCGTGTGCCACGTCCTCTGCTGATGCCAGTCTCACTTCTGCTTCCAACCTTGATGTCCACAGCCAGAATCACAGCATGACAGCATCACAGAAGGGCTGACAGCGGAAGGTGCCTCTGAAGATGGTCTAGTCAAAGTTCCCTGCCCAAAGCAGGGCCAGCTAGAGCATGTTGCCCAGGACTGTGTCCAGTTGGGTTTTGAATACCTCCAAAGATGGAGACTTCACAACCTCTCTGGGCGATCTGTTCCAGTGCTTGGCCACCCTCACCATAAAAAAGGGTGGTTTTCATGTTTAAATGGAATTTCTTGTTTTCTTCAGTTTGTGCCCATTGCCTTTTGTCCTGTCACTGGGCACAGCTGAAAAGAGCCTTGCTCCTTCTTCTTTACACCCTCCCATTAGGTATTTATACACATAGGTAAGATCCCTATGAGCCTTCTCTTCTCAACACCAAACCGACTTGGAGCTCAGCCTCTCCTTGTATGACAGATGCTCCAGAACCTCAGTCATCTCAGTGGCCCTTTGCTGGACTGACTCCAGCACGTCCATGTCGCTTTTGTACTGGGGAGCCCAGAACTGGGCACAACCCTCTGCTCCAGCTTAGTCTGCGCACCCTACCTGCACCAGAAGGCCCACTCCTCGGTTCCGGTCCACTCTGCCCTTCCCTTGGAAGACTTGCGTTGTGCCAGGCATGGGTCTAGCTGACCCTGCCCCAGCAGGGAACAGACCTGGGGCAGGTTCAACTCATCTGCGCCAGCAGTGCCACCACTAAGGACTGATCCAAATCAGCCAGCCCCAGCAGTGCCAGATTAAAGGGCTGGTCCACCTTGCCCTGTCCCAGCAGTCCCATTACCTGGTTCTTGTCCAGCTCACAGTTCTTGTACTCGCTCTCCCCCTGCTCCTGGAAGGTGACAATGACAAAGCCCACAAAGATATTCATCATGAAGAAGGCAATGAGGATGATGTAGATGATGAAGAACATTGCAATCTCCACACGGTAGTTGTAGATAGGGCCTGTATCCTCAGCGTTAGTGTCAATGGCCATGTATAGCAGCCTACAGGAGGGAAAGCGAGGCAACAGAGATCTAATTAGGTGGCAAAGACCATCTCTCCTCTTGAAGGTTACGGAGAGCTCTGGGCACATCCCAAATCCAACAACAGTGGGACAGGGCTGCTGGGGTGACCTTGTCAGCTCCACAGCCACTGCCAGGATGGCTAGCCCTTGCTCCTCAGCCTGGGCAGCTCTTCTTTCTTTACTGTGGCAGTGACCTGTTCCCAGCACAGACCTGTCCCTGGGCAGGCCCCATGCACAGCAAGACTCACTCTGGCCAGCCCTCGAAGGTGGAGACTGTGAAAAGTGACATCATGGCTGAGAAGACGTTGTCAAAGTGGAAGTTGCTGTGCAACCAGACACGCTCCTGTAGCTCAATCTGCGTGGGGTCCCCGTCCACGTAGTTGATGAAATAACCCCTGCAGCAGAAGGGATGCGGTGCTCACTGGGCAGGGCCCCCTTCAGCCCACCTGCTGTGGCACTGGCCCAGGGCTCTTTGGTCCCTGGGAGGGGCGGATAGCCCTGTGCTTGTTTCTGATTTACCCCAGGGTGAGGGAGAATAGCACAAGATCTCAGCTCCACTTTTTGGATGCAACATCCCCATGCAGGAACACAAGCGGCCCCCACCACATGCACCCCTCCCATCCCTGCCTGCTGCCCTGCTGGGGCTGAGCTGCAGAGAGCTCTTACCTGCACTCCTTCTCCGTCATCTTGGATGGATCTGTGCATCTATAGAACTTGCCCTGCATTAAACAGAGATCAGAAGCAGCTATGATTTTGCTGTGACTTCAGAAGCCCTGGGGAGTTTTGACTTTTTCACAGCCCGCAGTCAGTCCCCACCCTGCCTCTGTGCTGACTCTGGCCCCTGCCTCACACCACTGCTGGCTTCCCCACTCTGCATGCCAACACAACCCAGTTCACAGGGTGTTTCAGGAGCCATGGCAGACCATGAGGTCAATCCCAGGCTGAGACAAGTAAATGTTGCCTACTGATGGGAACAAATCTTCCAGGGCCCTGAGCTGAGACCTATCATCTAGTTCATCCCATCTGGGAGCCAACTATTTGGAAAATAGGGAAGAAAGCAGTAACCATAGAATTAACTAAAAGTTAAGGTATGCTGACAGGTCTGCTCAGTCTGCAGGGTGTTCTGAAAGCTCTCCCCATGTTGGCTGGGAATTTAAGCTCAATTATTAGAACAAAGCTGAGCTCAGCCAGGGCCAGCTCTGCCTTGGAGCAGCCAAGGTGCAGAGAGCAACAGTGGCGCTGTGAAAAAGGAAACACACGGCAACCAAAGTGCAGAGGAAGGCAGAAGCACTTGCTGCCTTAGAAAGGGGAAACTGAGGCACTAAGTGGGGTGAGGCAGCTGGTCCCTTTACATGTGCTGCCTGGACCTGACAGTATCCTGGGTGTTTCCTGCCCTCCTCCCACTGCAGGCTCTTCTGCCGGGAGGTCTGTTGCAGGCAAGTCTTCTTGCAGAGCACAAAGAGTACAGCCTGTGCTGACCTCAACACTGGGAGACACCATCCCCAAGGGCTATGACTAGAAGAGCCTGTCCAGGATGTGCCTGAGCAGAACGTCTCTCCTGCCCACCTGAGACACCTCTCACCTTGAAGAGCTGGACGCCGATGCAGGCAAACATGAACTGCAGCAATGTCGTGACGACCACAATGTTACCAATAGTCTTGATGGCCACAAACACGCACTGAACAACATGCTGCGGAGATTGAGGACAGTGCACATGTGAGCATGCCTGGGGCAGCCCCTGCTGCGTGTTCCACACCCTCCCACCGCAGTGATGGGCTGCAGAAAGAGCGGGAGCCTGCCAAGAGCAGTGGGATGGGGCAGACCTCTTCCACAGATGGGGAGTGGGAATTGGGTTCCTGGCCCTGCAAACCCCACAGGGCATGACGCCTGCCACATAACCTCCCGTAAGGACTCCCATGGGCTGAGGACCCCCAGCCCCAGCCTCCCTCTTACCTTCAGCCCCTTTGCCCTGTTAATGGCTCGCAGAGGCCTCAGCACCCTCAGCACCCGGAGGATCTTCACCACTGAGATGGCACTGGACCTGAGGAGGAAGACAGAGCTGAAATGGGGCGATTCCCCTGCCCAGGCCAGCCTGGCACAGCCCCTGCAAGAAACCATGGAGGTCAGGCTGGGACCAGGGGTGAGGGGCAAGGGATGGAAGAGACATGTGGATGTCTCTAAGCCACCACCACACATAAGGCCAGGGGACACTGGCAGCTGGAGAAAGCAGATCCAAATTTAATTCCTACCCAGACATTTACCTTTGACACTCGAGGAGTTTGCCTCCCTGCCCCCCAGTTGTCCATGCCCTGTCCCCCTAAGCATGGCTTTATGGACACTAACACATGGGCTAATGCCCAGCCCTTGGGCTGGCTGGTCCTTCTCCATCCAGCACAGAGAGCTGCAGCATCCCAGCTGCCCTGCCAGGCTAAACAGACCAGTGCCCACCCCGTGAAGCATGGAGGTGCTTACTCAATTCCCATGGAGATGAGGGAGACAGCGACCACCAGCAAGTCGAGGATATTGAAAGAGTTCCTGCAGAAGGAGCCTTTGTGCAGGAAAGCACCATAGGCTGTCATCTGGGGAGCAGAAGGAGTTAGGAGAGAGGCCAGGCAGGGTTCAGGGGCATGCTCCTTCCACAGCCCTGGGGTGGACAAGGCACGAGGGCCTTCTCACAGCTCCATAGACTGGGGACCCTCCTGCTCAGACCTCTACTTCTCCAGTCAGGCAGGAAGCTGACTTCAGTTGGAAATCCTCTGTACTGTACTGGCTGGAGACAAAACATTCCCAGTCATTCAGCAAATTAAAGAAGAGAGAAGTAAAGAGACTTGGAGTGGGAGCAACATGCAGCAGCTGCTTGAATTACTGGTTTACTCCACAGATTTCCATTGCTTTCTCTTTCTCAAAGTTTTTCTTAAGGGCATGTCAGAATGAAAATGCTGGTGCCATGGCCCATCTGTCCCTGTGTCACAGCACAGCTGACTCAGCTGCCTGACCTCACTGGAGGGGACACATGGCCTCTGGGGCAGGTCACACACCACCTAGACTGCATGAACTCTGGGGACATGAGGATCAACCAGCAGCTTCTCCTTGCTGGGACTTCAAGCTTGTGCCCAAAGAGCATGAGTGCTCATGGCCAGAACAGTCTAGACCCATACGCTCAGTCATGTGCATGGCCACAGAGCAGAGGGACTCACCTTCAAGACGATTTCAACTGTGAAGACAGAGGTGAAACCAATGTCAAAGTATCCAAGAATCTGGGGACAGAAGCACCAGAACTGGATGAGATTTGGGTGACATGGGAAATGCTCCAGTGTGTTCAAACATCCTGGCATTGTGGTTTTGCCCTCTACTCTGTAGACTGGAGAGCCCATCTAGCTCAACAGAGCCTGCAAACCCAGTGCCAAGAAGACTCCTGAACTTCCCTCAGCTTTGCTGATGTTTCCCCAGTGCATGATCCAACCTGCAGCCTGGGACCAAGCTCTCAGTTTCCAAGTGAGTGAGGCTTGACCTGATTCCCCTGAAAGCATCTGATCCCCCAAAACAGAGCACCCTGGGAAGCTGTCTCATGTGAGACCCCCAGTCCTTGCCAGACACTGCATGGGTGCAGACCCATTTGTGCCTCATATGGCTAGACCTGTGGCTACCACTGCTCCATGTCAGCAGCATTTCAGGGTACTGCACACACCAGTGGTCCAGTTTGCCACCTTACAGGATGTCCCTATCCCCAGTAAGCCACCACAGTCTTGAATCAAGCTAATCTCACACACCCTGTCAGGTGGATCTCTTCACCCAGAAGTAAACTGATCAGTAAAAACTTGTCCCAGCTGTGCCCTGAATGGAAAACACAGCCAGCCTCTCCTCCTAGAGTGGATTGCCCTCAGAAGCAGGGATGAAATCACAGCTACCTGCCCAGGCATGACATCTGGCAAGCAGGTCTCTGCTTCCTGGGGAGCTGGGGATCTCCATGAGCCCCCCCCCCCCCATCCCAACCCTCCACAGCTACATGGGCACCTGGTTGCGGAAGGACTCGGCCCGGATGGGATCCTCGGCTGCCAGAGAGATGCTGCTGAGCAGAATGAAGAGCAGGATGAAGTTGGTGAACCAGGTGGCATTGACAATTCTGTGACACAGCATCCGAAACCTGCCAGGGACAGAAACAGCATAAGATGCTGTGATGGGCCAGAGGGACATCAGATAGGGCCATGGTAGCCTGGAAGAGGGTTATGGCTAAACTTTGAAGACAGGAAGGCCCTAGGCATGAAGGGGTGTCTGTGCCAGCCCTTCCACAGAGAAGACTTTTCCCAGTGAGCTAGCTCCCTTCAGAGCTGGCTGTTACACACAAGACCTCATTAGGAAGTGTCGGTGCCAGAGGTACGCGGGCCAGGCCTGGCTCCACAAGCCACCTACTTGTTGGTTGGGCTGAAGATGAAGAAGGAGCTGGCTTCAGGCATGGGAACGGCCTTCTCTTTCAGCTGTAGCTCTGCGAGGGGACGTGGCCGGGGACTCAGGGGGATTTCAGGCTCATCTTCCTCATCGTCACCTGCAGGGTGGCCACGAGGAAGGAAAAGGAAAGAATCACCAGAGAGGGAGAGGGAATGTGACCTTATGGGCAATCCTCTGATCCTGATTTGGCATCTGCGCCAGAAGGACCTCAGTACCCTGAGGCTGGCAGAGGGTCATCACATCCTTTGCTCCTCAAACAGCCAGGGTTCTAGCACCATCCCTCTGCAGTGCCTCCCCAGCTTTCCTGCTACCCTGCCAGGGACAAGTCTTACCTGGGAAGTCTGCAGAAGGGTAGGGGTCTTTGATCTCATTGACATTGGATTCAAATTCATCCACTTTTAACTGAAACAAGGCAGAGACAGAGAGGAGGACATGCAGCTGTGTGTGCCAGTACTGCTGCCAAATGTTGCATGTTGGCCAGTCCCTATCATCTTGCAAGCCATGTGGGACAAGCAGTGTCTCTGCATTTGGCCTGTACAGCACTAAGCACATGGAGTTCTGGCCCAGGATAGAGCAGGGTGAGGAGAAACACCTCAGGGATGCTGCAAGCTGAGCAAAGAGCAATACCAAGAGGATGGGACAGGGGAATGTGTGCTGGGCAAGAGCCTGGGGCCATGAACCTATACCGGGGTGGAATAAGACATGGGGTGATTCCTGTGTGACATGGGGCATCTGTGGAAAGTGGATAGGGAAGTAGCTGCTGGCTTATAAGAGGCAGCTTGCCACACAGTCAGCACAGCTGAATAGAGTTTTGCATACAGGGGGTGCTGATGTGAACATAAAGGAGGTCTGGGATGCTGCTGACCTGCTCTGCTCCCCTCCACACTGGTGTGCACCAGCCCACCTCAACCACTGACAACTGGCTGTGGCCAAGGAAATGAATCAGAGGAAAACGATCTCCAGCAATGGACCTGTTTCACCAGGCAACATGTCCTGCCTGGGCCCAGAGAGCCCCCATCACCAGAGGATGCTAAGGCGAGGAGCGATTCTGGCCCCGAAGTGTCCTGACCCAGGCTGGCTCCAAGCCTTTGTCAGTCCTGGCTGGTGGGAAGAAGAGCCTGGTCCCTCACTAGGAGCTCCCCAAGGCCCAGCCCCACCAGCACTGACCTTGGCTGTCGTGGGAATCCCTTCTCCCTTCACTTTCTGCTCAAGCTTCTTTGCCAGCATCTGCTTCTCGTCTTCAGACTTCTCTGGGTAACCTCTGAGAAGACAGGAGGGGAGAGCAGGAATTGAACTCTGGGCAGGGGCAAGGGCAATGCTGTTCTCTCCCCTCACACCAAAGGACCTGATCTGGGAGCTCCCACTGCCAGGGACCGCAACACTCACCTGGACATCTTCCGCCACTTGCGTTCCTCTGCTTTGGCCTTCTGGGCTAAGGTCAGGCTCTCAGCCTCAGCCAGGTTATCAACTGCGATGGCCAGGAAGACATTGAGGAGGATATCTGGAGGGACAGCACTAAGGACATTAACTTGGTTCACATTTGGAGGATGTGGCCAGAGCTACCCACGGTCTCCAGGGTGCCCTGAGAAACCTTCCTGGAGTTGAGCCCTTGAGACGACCCTGGCTGGTGATCCCTAACCCTGCACCCATCCTTGTGAGTACTGAGCTCTGGGCTGGCTGCCCTCTCTCTGCCTTAGCTCAGTCTGTCCAGCTCAGTCCTGTTACTGCATTGACTGATGGCTGAATCTATGCCTGCCGGTCATCCAAACCTGCCCCGTGGTGTGCTTTCCTCCAGACTCCAGACCCCAGCCACTACCAGTGCAAGCCCTGAAGCCTGTGGTTTGTTCCCCTGCTGTTCAGAACTGAAAAGCTTAAGGCAAGCACTGAAAAACTTAAGGAAGCCCTCCTTCCTCCCTGCTTCACAGGCCTGTGTAGCTGATACTATGGGGCTGGGTACAGGGAGCCTGGGCCTGGCTTCGCAGGCAGAGGATACAGTTCCCACAAACAAAGAGGATGATGAAGTAGATGCAGACCAGCATGCCGGGAAAGGACGGGCCCCCATAGGCCATGATCCCATCGTACATGATTGAATTCCAGTCTTCTCCAGTCAAGATCTGGCAGCAGAGCAGAAATAGGGACTCAAGAGCCCCCACAGCAGAGCACAGCAGAACCCCACAGCTTGATCCTGCCCTTCCAGCTCCAGCCCCAAACCCTTGCAGCCCCTAAAGCCCCACGGCCAAACCCCACCTCCCTGCTCCAGCCCTGAACCTGCACTACTGCTTGTGACCCCAATTGCATTTCCCTGCTCCTGCTGCAAAGCCACATCACCTCCCACAAACCCACATCTCTCTGAGCCCCAGCTCTTGCCAGGAGACCCACGGCCCAGGTGAGATTCCCAGCACCCTGTCCTCCAGCGCCCTGCTGCGCTTCCTGCAGCCCCATACCTGAAAGACACTGATGAGGGCCTGGGGGAAGTTGTCAAATGTGCTGCGCCGCACTTGCGTGTCCTCAAAGTCAAACTTGCCCCCAAAGAGCTGCATGCCCAGCAATGCAAAGACAATGATGAAGAGGAAGAGGAGGAGGAGCAGAGAGGCAATGGAGCGGACCGAGTTGAGTAGGGAGGCCACCAAGTTGCTCAGGGATGTCCAGTACCTGGGGAGAGGAGAGACAGGAGTGTGCGGGAAGTAGAGTGGGGAAGGCTGTGGGTAGGACCAGGTAGGTAGGCGCAGGGAACAGACCGCTTGGCCCAGGGGGATGTGCTGGCAACCCAGCAAGGGGGGCTCTGAACCAGCACCACTCACTGGCTGGGCACTGGGACTGCTCCAGCCAGGCCTCAGGAGGTGGAAATGAAGCTCCAGGCGTGGTGTGACAGGCAAGACACCCTGCTGCCTGCACAGGGCACCAGCAGGCAGTATGGGGAAGGGGGATGAGCACACAGTGGGTTGGTGCCAGAAACAGAAGCCAGGAGGCCTGGCCCATAGCACCCCCATTTACAACACCCCAGAACCCAGAGTGAAAGGGTCCCCAGGAGACTGTCAGCAAGCCCTGTTCTGTCCTCCTTGCCATTCCCAGACCATGTCCTGGAGACAGAAATCCTCAGCTTGGCCTTGTTCCTCCATCCAGGAGCTACCAGCTCTGCTCATGCTGCTGCCCTCCCCAGGGACAAGGCCAGTGATACCTGGGGACCGTGAGCCCCCAGCACCCACAGAGCTCCCTCCCCAACCTGGTGATCTTGAAGATGCGGAGAAGACGGATGCAACGCAGCACAGAGATGCCCAGGGGTGACAAGGTACCAAGCTCCACCAGGATGGTCTCCAAGATCCCCGCACACACCACGAAGCAGTCGAAGCGGTTGAAAAGCGACATGAAGTACTGGCGCAGGCCCAGCGCGTACATCTTCAGCAGCATCTCAGCCACAAAGAGTGCTAGCAGCACCCGGTTGGCATTGTCTGGGGTGGGAGATCCAGCCCATCAGAGCATGGACCTCTTCATCTCAGCACGGCACAGCAGGAAGGGAAGGAGGGCAGTGCTGCTCACCTCCCCTCTCTGCCCACCACTGAGCCCCAAGCTGCAGCTGCAGCAAATGCTGTTTTTCAGGGAGCACACAGGAGAGGAAGATGAGGAGAAGGGTGATGTGCAACTGCGTGCTTGTATGTGAGAGTGCAGCTGTACTGTGCATGTGAGCCCATGCGGTGTGTGCATGTGTACCAGGCTGTGCGTGTGTATGTGTGGCTGAGCTGTGTACATGTGCGCATAGCTGTACTCGGTGTAACTGTGTGTGTTTGCATGTGTGGGGGTGCAGGTAGTGTGACTGCATGCATAAACGTGTGTGGCTATACTGCATGAGTGCATGCAATGCGTGCTTGTGTTCTATGCACATACAGGTGCACATGTATACACTCCATGTGTGTTCACCATGCAAACCCACGTCCCTAAGAATATATACACTGTGTATGTGTAACTGTATGCACCACACATGTTCAATGTGCAGTTGTGCAACAGTGCAGTGGGGAAGGTGTACACACACTTATGTGCAGGCTGTGTTTGTGTGCACAAGCAAGTCTGCATGTGTCTAACAGCCCCTGTGCCACGCATGTGGCTGTGCATGCACAGTAAGAGTTCACACATGTCTCCAGGGCAGCAGGGTGTCCCAAGCCCTCCCTCTCCCTTAGGCTCTTTGCTCACCTTGCACCCGTGTCAGCCATTCTGGCTGGAAGTGGTGCTCAGAGGCGATGGAGAGGGTGTTCAGTGCCACCAGCAGAATGACAAGCCAGTAGAAGAACTTGGACTTCACCACATCCCTGCACTTCCTACGAAACATTCGGTTCCAACGCCTCCACTGGCGGCTGGAGAGATGGCCGGAGGGTCAGCAGGGCCAGCCAGCGGGTCCTGCTCAGCCCAGGGCTGTGCCTGCAGATTGCAGAGCAAAGCCACCCCTGCTCCCTTCTCCAGAGGCCTTTCCTGAAAAGGGCAGAGGAACATAACCCTGCCCCGGCACTTGGTGCATTCACTCAGGCATTGCAGTTCATTCACACAAACACCTCCTGGCTCCTTTTTGGCCTACAGTCACCTCTGGTTGGCTGCTACAGGCCCAGCTCCTAAATCACAAGACATGCTGGCATGGGCCATGAGAGGATGCTCGGAGCCTGGTCTGAAAGTGAAGAGGTTGTTCACCTTGAAGTGGCTTTTTGCCAGTACCAGAGCAAAATTCCCTGTTTGCTGTCTGCTATGTTTGCATCTCCTCCTGAGCACATAGCCCCTGGTTCTCCCCCAGAAACTGGTGGCTGACAAGAAAGCCTGGCCCAGCCAGGACAGCAAGTGAGAGACTGTGCAAGCCCACGTGCAGAGCAGCAGATGGTTCAACCAGTGCATACTTACAAGTAGAGAATCCACTTGTTCATGCCCTCAATTTCATACAAGCTCTCTGTCTCTGACCCTCCTTCATCCGATGGCATCATACCTATGGAGGGAGCAACATCCCAGGCTTTCCTTGGAGCCCTTGGGAAGAACATGTGGGAGGGAACCTCTCCCAGGAGCATATCAGGACAAGCTTCCCCGTCAGAAGTGAAATCAAGAAATGCTGTCCCAGGGAGACAGCAGTGGGAGTTTGGGCAGAAGGTTTTGAGTGTCAGGTGCAAACCAAGGAGGAGGCACCAGGAACACCTACCCTGCAGCAAGAGCAGCAGCAACCCAGAGAGGCAGCCTGAACAGACAGTAGTGTATGCACAGGCTCCCCCAGTGCGAGACACTTCCAGCACAGGGAAAACTGGGGTCAGTTGTGATCTGAGCAAATGCTGAACAACAGGAGGTTTGTAAGAGCACTGGCCACAGGTGTGGAAGAGGCGTTTTGCCTTTTCCACTGTTTCCCCAAGGCTCTTTGCACACATGTATTGGCTCAGCTTGATGCATCAAAAGTTATTTCGCTAGGCAGGGTGGCATAGCAGATACAGTGGCTCAGTGACAGAGCTCCCCAGGCCTTGCTGAGCCTTTGGCTAGATGCCTGTATATTCACCTTCTTCCCTGAGCCACTTCTAATCCCTCAAAATTGTCAAGCAATGGCAAGAAATTCATGCATCCATTAGCGTGTGAGCTAGTAACCCTGCACTCTGCCCCTGCACAGAAAAGTGCACACGTTCCTCACAGATTCTCATGGCCATTTCAAGTGCATTTTGCCAAAGGAGACCTAGGCCTTGCTAGGAGTCTGCAAATATTAAATACAGTGGTTGAGGTGGAGATTTAGCATGAGGGCCAAGTTATTGCTAGTTTGGGTCAGATTCAATAAAATGATTCAGGAAAGAAAAAAAAAAAGAGGAAGGAAACTGTTCTGCAGACGTCCAAGCATTTTGTTTCATAGGTTTTCAACCAAAATGAGTCTTTGTGACTTCTCCAAAGGTCTCTACCCTGCCTCTCTAGGGTGCTCAGTGTTAGGAACCCAACCCTCACACTAAGGGTCTATGACCAAGCAGAGCTGGTACCTTCTCCCCTGGCCCGGTCACTGTCCATGACCTCTGCGTGGGTGATCCAGTCCATGTAGCCCTTTAGATCCTCCTCCAGCTGCTGCTTCTCCCGCAGCTTCTGAAACGTGCCCCGCGACTTGGCCTTCTCACGCTCTTTGGTGAACTCACTGGGACAAGGCAAGCAGCAGAGTGAGACACAGGAGGGGGACAGTGTGGAGGTCAGGTACCACAGCCCTGTGCCAGGCCAGTCCTTGTAGAAAGACAAAAGCCTGAAATACCCTACCACCTAGTGCTACCACTAGATTGCTCTAGAGACTTTCCTCTTTCTTGACCCTGTTCCGTCATGCAAGATCATGGGGGATCATCACCTGATGCCTGACAGCAGGCAGGGTTTCTTCCCCACCACTGGCTGCTCTTTGGGAGTTCCTTGCTGCAGGATGCTGTTGGTTGGACAGGCCCACTAACATTAGAATTTGGAGGCTGTGGGAATTCTCTAGCCCTGCTAAGGATTAGAGCAAGTGACATCTCACCCATCTGCGGGGCAGAAAGCTGCCCCACGCTCTGCCTGTGGGGAAGGTGAGCTTATCACATGGCAAGTAAACAGGACACTCTTTTCATGGTAACATGGAAAAGACAGGTCTGCCAATGCAGGGGGTCCCACTCTTCTCATTCTTTTTTAATTAATTTCTTTTCTCTCCTGGTATCTGGCAGGACTGTAGATCTGCTGCCCAGCCAATCTGGTGTTGCCATGTGTTAGTAATAGGTCTCAGACATTATAACAATAATTAGACATGCTAATCCTCAGGACTTGTCAGACCTTGTCTGGATTTTCCTGATCTCAAGCATATTTTAGCTATATTTGCAAAAATATTTCAGAAACTTTTTCTGTGCCTGCAACTTATTCTAGGATCAGATGACTATTGTCCAGCTCATCCTGCTGTTACAGCCAACTTCATGCAAGGGTCCGGTGCCTGTGGTCTGTCTTGTGGTTTTGAGCTTGTTTTAGTTATATTAATACCCAATATTTTTTCACCTTGTGCAGTTGTATGGTTCTTGTCATAGAAGAGGGCTAACAAATCCAAGTAATTAGGGTATAACTAACCCTGTCACCTAACAGACGACGAGTGTGATCCACTTGCACACACAGAATTGAAACATATAAAAAAGACCCTGAGCCTACACAGAACTGAGGAGAAAAGCCCCTCTCACTCCCCAGGACAACACACACTTCCCAGCAACAAAATCAGGATGCTGGCACCTCACCACAGCAATGCATAGTAGGCTGAGCGTTGCACCAGAGATACTTTGTGCATAGCAGCTTTAACTGTATTGCTATGGGAATTAGCACTAACTGAGTCATTTGGCACAGAAGTGTTATGATCATTGTAACCAGACTGATGATAGCTCATTGTTGTATTTGAATGAGACTGTTGAAGCATTAATTAGACTAACAATAATTCTCTCTGATCCCTTGCATTCATATCAAAGGTGTTTTCCTTAGGTTGGCCGTAAGGAAATAATGTGTGCTCACAAGAGGACGGCAGCGCTGTGGGTACCAGTGAGAATGAGTGTCTTGACCTACAGCTATGGGGTAAGGATTGCTGCTTTGAGCTCCCTGCTCAGCTTCTTTTGCTGTGAGTGCTGGCAGACCACACTACAAACACCTAATAATGTGGTCCATGGCTGTGTTTGCTGACAGCCGCTTGTGCTACAGGGAGAAGATTCCTGTGTTAGGTGTTGAGCTAAAACCTTAGACAGTCATGGACACTAACACAAAAAGTAACTCAAGGCTCAGGGTTTCTAAACATGCAAAAAAAGGGGAGAGGAATAGGAGAGGAAAAGTAACAGAAACTTTTCCAGGCTTTCTTCTTGTATCGTTAAAACCAGACAATGTCCACACTCTGATCACACTCACTGATCTGCTGGCAAAGAGAAAGGACAGGGCGGCACTTACCCGCTGAGCACCCCCAGCACCAGGTTGAGAACGAAGAAGGAGCCAAGCAAGATAAGGCTGACGAAGTAGATCCAGGGCCATTCATTCCCAATGGCATCATTTACCTGGCAAGGAGAGAGGCAGATGAAGCATCCTGAACACACTGTCTGCTGTCTGTCTCCCATTAGGGCCCCCTCAACAACCTCTGGGAGCTTTTCCCCCTCTAAAGTGAGTGCTTGGGATGGTAGCAGATAAACCTGACTCTGAGCCCTGCCTCCTTATGACTCTGTATCTAGTTTTAGTGGAGGTAAAGCCAAACCCAAGCATTTTGGGAGCAGATATAAACATCAGCACCATGCCTAAGCCTCAGCAAGACAATCCCCCCAAGGACTGCGTAACATGGGGTTTTGCTGAAGCATCCACCAGCCAGCCATTGCTGGGCTTGGCCTGTACCCCTTCACAAAGGTGGGAGCTGGAGCACCCTCCTGTCTGTCTGGAGAGCAAGGACAGCTTGGGCAGTGCCTGCAGAGATGCAGAAGATATGCCTGGTGCACTATGGGATGCACATCACAGTATGAAGCTTGGTGGGGACAGGATGTCTTTCATTGGCGGAGAGACCTAGCCCTGCTATGGGGTCCTGTGTCCTGGAGGGAATTCCCTGCTCTGAGGCAGGGCCATCAGTGACCTCTGCTGAGCTGGGCACCAAGCCCAAGCTGCTGGAGCCTACCCAGTAGAGGACTTCGGTCCAGCCCTCCATGGTGATGCACTGATAGACAGTCAGCATGGCAAAGCCAAAGTTATCGAAGTGAGTGATGCCGTCGTTGGGCCCTGGCCAGCCGCTTCGGCACTCAGTGCCATTGATGGTGCAGTGTCGCCCGTGGCCAGAGCTGGTGCACGGGGCTGGCTTCTCTGATGCCACCGTGGCAATCACATCTGAAGGGGAAAGCCGTGGTGTGAGCAGCAGGTCAGGCCAAGCAGTCCAGGTCCCAGCACCTCCCAGCCTCTTGCAGAAGCTTTCCAAAAGGGGCCCCTTTCACCACCTCCTCACACCATGTACCATCACCAAGCTGTGTGCTGTACCAAACATCTTTTGGTCCTGCCACACTCCCAGGCCTGATGCTGGCAAGACCAGACTTTCCGCTACCCACAGAACCTCTGTGGTCCCCACAGCAGCCACACAGAGACATCTCTGCCATATCGCGCCCCCTGCCACAGCCTCACCTGTCCCGAGGTAGTAGCAGGTCTTGTGCATCTTGCCCTTGAAGAGCTCTTGCCCAACAATGGCATAGATGATGATCATGAAGAGGACCAGCAGGGCAATGTGAAGCAGGGGTACCATGGCCTTGATGATGGAGTTCAGGACGACCTGAAGGCCTGCACCAAGGAGAAGGGAGAGGAGGTCAACTAAACAGCTGTTCCTAAACAGCTTTGAGCATGCCTTGCATTCGTGTCAGCCCCTCTGACAAGCAGCCTCTGAAATGCCCCGTGCCAAGGGAAGAGGGGCACAGGTGGGTTGGAACTGAAATCTCTGAAGCAAGAAATCCTTTCTCTACCCACCACGCGAGCATGCAGAAGACCCCAGCAGAGCCAGGCACCAGGCAGTGCTGAAGGCTGCTTCATACCCCTCCATTTGTTCTGTTGTTCTCATCCTGGCTGTATTCACGTAAGTTATGGGAGAAGGAGATCCCTGCCCTGAGAAACTAGAGTGAGGTCATGGCCCCTTTCACACTAGCCACCCAAAGGTGCTGACACTGAGCCATGGAGGGAGCTACATGTGTGCCCACCTGCAGATCCCCAGTGCTGACAACTGCAAGCTGTAGGGATGAGCAAGAACCTGTGGCTCCTCCACACCCACCTTGTGGCTGGGCTTGACCCAGCAGCAACAAGAAACCTGCCCCATTGCCCCCCACCCTGGTGAGGCACAGGGGTTCAATCCACCCGCCAGCCCTTCATGCTGGCAGGGCGCCCAGCACCCACTCGGCACTCCGGACACCAGACGCAGGGGTCTCAGCACACGAAACGCTCGCAGGGCCTTCACATCGAAGCCGCCTTTTCCCCCTGAAGTCCCTCCCTGCTTCGCATTGACCTGCTCCAGGGTCATGGTGATAAGCCTGAAAGAGCCAGGGCACAGAGCAGGGAAGAAAGGGGGAGAAGCAGAAAGGACAGGGAGAAAGAGAAGGGCATGAGGATGGAGACCAAGAAATCTATGCTAAGGAGTCAGTGCTCCACAGGCAGGAAAGTGAGGGACAGGACTCTGCCAGCCACGCTCAGCCTGACCCAGGGAACAGCTTTTGGCCAAGTCCAACTCCCGGGCACACTCTTGGCTGGGCACCTCTCTGCTGGGTGTCACCTTCACTGCTGAGCAGCTGGGGGCCCTCCCACCCCCTGGTGCCCAGTGGACCCTCTCCCTGTGTGCCAAACCCCGGAGGACCCCATGCCACTCCCATTCTCCAGGGCAAGGAGACCTGAGAGGCATTAAGGAGTCAGATAGGAAGAAACAGGAGTTAGAGAGGATCCCAGGGGCTGTCAGGGCATGAAAAAGGGGCCCATGGGAGAAGGCCATGAACTGAGTCTATGAGTTGCCCCCAGACCCACTGCAGTCACTAGAAAAATCAGTGTAGCTGATGGGCTATGGACCAGGCCTTGGCACAAGCTGAGCACCAGCAGCTTCCCCTCCTTGCATTACCCTAGGGACACGATGGAGAAGTCGAGCACATTCCAGCCATTTCGGAGATAGGCATCCGTATGGAAAAGAAACCCGTAGGCAATTATCTTGAGCATCGCCTCAATGGCAAAGAAGATCAAGAAGGCGTATTCGATCTTCTCCTGGGGATTGAAAAGGCAAGCAGGAGAGGATGCTCCGTTAGAGCAGACTGTCACCTCCTTTGGCATCAACACCATGCACAGCTGCCCCCCACATGCCTCTGGGCCAGCCCCTGCTGCCAACCCATCTGTGATCTCCCATGCACACCAGGCAGCACTGTGGCTACCCTGGGCAGGAAGGGCCACCCCCATGCTGAGCCACCACATGCCACTCTCTGGCCTGCAGCATGATCCCCTGCATCCCTTCAATGGCACACTGCCAGGACCATGTCCCTGGTCTATGGGTACCTGTTCTTACAAACTATGCCAGCAAAGCCACCACTTCCCAACCCAGCACCCAAAGGTGCCCGGCCCAGGGCACTGCACATCTCTGGTTCTCCTCCCTACTGCCTCACCCTCCCATTCTCCCATAGCCTTCCTCCTGCAGGCAGCACTGATGCCTTCTCTTCATCCTCTCCAGCTGAGGGCTTGCTGGGTCTGTCTTGGAGACACCACACAGTCACCATGGGACAAGCCAGCTTCATTGTGGCTTCCCTTGTGCCCTGAGCTCCCAGGGAAGTGAGGCCTTGGGCTCAAGACCTTCTGCCTAATGCCAGATGTCTGCCTGGCAGAGTGAGCTGCTAGAAACTGGGGCTCTGCTGGGCAGAGGTGTTGCGCCCACTCCCAGCTGGTGCCTGGCACCCCACTGCAGGGGCTCAGCACAGCCCTGCAGCCGCAGGGCCCAGAATAGCTCGTCTTTCCCCAGAGCGCGGCCAAGAGCCGCTTGTGCCCACCTGGTTCTGCATGTCACCGCCATCACTGCCCTTGCTGCTGATGGCCCTTTCCAAACTGGGATTAAAATCCCTCCAAAGCAGCCAGATGAATGAGGGTATTTATATTTCTGGTTTTCCATGGGCCCTCTCCTCCATCTGCATCCCGTGAAGGGCAAGGAGCATCCCCACTTGGGCTCTGCAAGGAATTGCACCCAGAAAGGCAGAAATGTCTTTCTGAGACCAAATTGGGAGCGGGTCTCCACTAGGGAAAGCTGCAATGCTGCAAGCACACCTTCCTCCCAGGGTCACTCTGGCTTGCCAAATGGAAAATGCTGTCCATTTAAGAAACCAGGGCCAGGGCTCAGACAGCAGCATTGCTTGCTCAATTACCATGTCCAAAAGCAGTGGCCATGCCAAGTGTCCCTGTATGACTGTCACCCATACAAGTGCCAGTTCCTTGTTGGATCTAAGGGCAGCAATGGTAAGAGCAGAGACCTAAGCATTGAGACTATTGGTGTTATCAGGGCTCTGTCTTCAAGGTTTTAGCTAAGGCAACTCAACACCACTTGCCTCCCCCCTTTATCAGTGACAGATGCCCCCTAGTCTGTCCCCAAAAGCCTGTCCTTGCAATCCCAGACATGCAAACACAACTATCATGAGGATCATTTCAGGTACAGAGGGACTGCAGAGCTGTACCAGCAGCCAGTGGCGTGGTGGGGTATCTCCCCTGCTGCAAATGGAGGAGAAATGGGGGAGCCCACTGCAAGCTACAGCAGCCCTGCAGCTGCCAAGGCCCAGGCTGGTGAGTGTCAGGATCCAACCTGGAGCCCCAGCATTGCAAAAGCTAATTCCTTGCCCTGCTTCATCCAGCAGGACAGAGTCAGACTCTAGGGTCTCTGACTAGCAGGCATCTCCCTCTAAAAACCCCTTGCCCAGAATCAAAAGCTGACTTGCTGTTTGTTGGAGGTGCCTTTGAGAAGCCCAAACCAGATGAATGATGCTTTGGCCAGCTCCAGCAGTATTTGCCCACAATGTACAGTCAGTGACCAGCAAGTTTCAAACCTGGGCCAAGGGAGAGCGAGCAGGCAGCCCCCTGCAACCTGGCTACGTTCCCTCCATCCTGGGACAGGCAGTAATTGCAAATTACCTTACAGTACCAATTCACTGCTGTGCTTCACAGACCCAGCCACACACACGGAGCTGGATCATCCTGATCTGTCCTGCTGGTACAAGGAAAAGTCTTGGCAGGCCAGTGTGAAGGTTCTATGTAGTGATCTATCAGTGCTGGCTGGAGGGATGCCCCATCACCTGTCCTATAGCTGTGTGTCCAGTTCCCCCGGCTTATCTGGCTGTACACTGTGGGCAAGTGCTGATGTTAGCAGAGCAAGAGGAGCCAGGCCCCTGACTAGGAAGACATCTCACAGGCATCTTTGTCAGTGGGCTGAGGTGGGGTAGCCTTTCAGCGGGGCAGGTCACGGCAAACTCTCTCTGGATTCTCCAAGTGGTAGGTGTAGCTGCAGGACACATACTGGCAAGGAAACTCGTGGCCACAAAGCAACGTCCTGAGCCAGGGCAAACTTAGCTACTGCCTTCAGATACCAGCAGAAAGAAGCTAAGGGATATTTTGTCCTGGTAGAATTTATACCACGTCAAGCACCACGTGTCCTGCACCTGGTGCAGACCCCACTTCATGTGCCTGGGCTGATTTGAGAAGAAATCAGTCAAGCACTTCTCCCAGCTCTGATGCTGCCCATGTTGCAGGTCAGCATGGAGACTGTGCACTCATGACCCAAGCAGCCACCCTGTGCCTGTGCCACAAGGAAGACACAGCAGACCCTGCAAGCCAGACACACACCTCGTACAGGCACAACTCTGCTGACTTCACTGAAGCCCTGGTCCTCTAGCAGCTGAGGACCCACTCTGTGCCACCGCCACCCACCATCCCCTCATCACCCCCAGAATTCAGAGCTGGCTACCCATGGTGGGAGGCTGCTTAGGGAAGGGTGGCAGGGCTGCCTGGCAGAGCTGGGATTGGGTGTATGAAGAGCCCAGCCTTCAAAAAACCACTATAAGATGCAGGTCTTTATAACACATCAGGCTGCTACACACACACATGCTTCAACCATGTTAGGGGACACAGAGTAACCTGACCTGTGGCTGCTGAACGAGGGGCAGAGCAGCAGGAATAACAGTGTGCATCATGCTGATGCAATGCAACATGACACAGCTCCAGCCTGCTTGGCAATGTCAGCTCCCAGCCCCTACAGTCATGCAGGGCTCTACAGAATGAGCCCAGCTCCATCTTCCTGGTGTCTCCTCCTAGGAAATAGGGGGAGCAGGGCTGGCCAAAGTGGGGGATAGATGGTGAGGGGACAGTGTGACCATAACACAGACAGATAGCTACCTCTCCTTCCCAGCAGGACATCCCCATGGAGTGGGACTTACAGCACTCGCATTCATCCCTGACCCCTCCAAACTGTCCCCAGCCTCCTGCCCTCCTCCATGCCCTCTGTTCCTGCTCCTGCTCCTGCACCACCAGCCCCTGCACCTCCCATAGAGCCTCTCGGTCCCAGTCAGGCCCTGCCCCCCTTTCCCCCGGCAGCTCCAGCTCCCATCACCTCCGCTGTCTCACACTGCTCTTTGCTGCTAGGCTGAGGGGCAGCCTTTGCCATGGCTGAGGCAGTCGTCACAGATCACAGGAGGTCTGAGGCTGGCAAGGATCTCTGGAGATCACCTAGTCTAACCTCTTGCTGCTCAAAGCAGGGCCAGCTTATAGTGGGTTGCTATAGTGGGTTGAAATTAGTCCATGCAGGTTTTGAATGTCTCCAAAGACTCCACAACCCCCCTGGGGGGCAACCTGTGCCAGGGTTTGACAGCCCTCCTCAATAAAAATGTTTTTTGTATGTGCACTAATGGGTTGACCAATGCGTGGACTGCCTGCACCATGACACACAGGGCTGCTGAAGTCTTTCATAAGGGATTTTTAAACATAAAACATCTATAAGGGTGTTCTCCAGGGGCTTGCAGCAACCATGCTTTGCAAAACAGAGTAGCTCTGTGTCTTTCTTCCCTTCCCCTGAATGTAGATGAGACAAGCCCTGCAGATGTGAGAGGGAAAAGGGGACAGGACAGCTAACAAATGCATGGGAACACAGTTACAGCAATCTCATAGGCTCCCCTTCCTTTGAAAATCATGATAAAAATGAGGGCTGGAGCAGAGGAAGGCTCCTTTGAGCACGTGGTGGGAAACCCTGGTACCTGGCATGTGAAGGGCAGACAGGCCCCTCGGGGCTGCTGCAAATCATGTCCTGGAAGAGACATTGAGAGAAACATTTCTGTTTCTCACAGTGGCCTCTGTCAGAGCATGGGGAGTGCTTGAGATGTGGAGACGTGTGGGAAAGAATTTGGGAGAGTTTTTGAATCATTTGCACAAATTTTTTAGACCAGAGGGTTGGACTAGATGATCTCCAGAGGTCCCTCCACCCTCAGATGCTCTGTGATGCTGTGATTTTCCTGCCATATCCCCCAGCCACAGCTCCTTTCCTATAAACGTCAGACCTGGGCTTGCCAAACTGCAGGGCTGCAGAGACAGGAACCAAAAAAGCAATAAACCTCTCCAGCAGCTATGCAAGCATGGAGGGGCCAGGCCCTACGAGTTGTTCCCCATTGCATCTCCCTCACTCGCTGTCCAGAGCTCCTCATTGTTCCTTGTCCCTTCCCTGTCACACCAGCTGCTCCACCTCTGGTCAGGTGTCTGTGGGACACCTTGATGGCATTCCTGAGGGTTGTGCCTGGACTAGATGCCCTAGGTCTGCTTGGTTTGAAAAGGCTTTGTTAGGTGCTACCCCTCAGCCAGCAAAACCATGGACAGGAGAATGATTTCGACACAGTATGGACAAGGGCTCAGCTCTTGTGGAGAGCCCAACTAGAGAAAGAGAAATCCAGAGGAGCTGCAGCTAATCTACACTTTTCCAGGCCTGGGAGCAGACGGTCAGCAAGGTCCCTTCAGAGGAAGCCTTGCTGCAGAGCTGACGACCACAGGGCATCCTGCTTGATGGAGCAGGCTTTGGAAGCTGCTGTATCTTTACTGGCATTCAGGACAAGTGGTCAGCTCTGCTGGCCAAACAGGAGGGTGAGAGCTGTGCATCAGCAATGGGCAGCAAAAGTCACAGCTGGGATCTGTGCAAAGGGGAGGTGAAATCCTCTTGCCAGCTCTGTCCACAGGGGAAGGAGCTTGAAAGAAGGCAACCTTGTGATGGCAGGGCTGTATATGAAAAGGCTCCCAGGGTGGCCGAGCACCTGTGAATAGGGCCAGAAAGGGACAGCAATAGGGACATCAGAGGGGCCTGGCTCAGCTGCCTACTCAAAATGCCAGGTTGAGCCACAGAAGCTGCCAGGCTTGCCAAGCCACAAGCTGGGCAGGGTGCCAGCCCTTGACAGCAGCCGCAGCCCAGAGCGAAGGGCATGATTGAGCCAGGGGAAGCTCATACAGCTCCATCTTTTTGTGCATCCCTCAAGATGCTGGGTAAAAGAGCAACAGTAGTTTCTGAAGTCCCATGTACTGCATCTGTGCATGGAGATGTGCGGGCATGTGGTCTATTCTCACAGCTATTAGAGGACCCAGGAGACCAAGAGTGACTCCAGGCAAGCCACATGTAATGAGGACTTTCCTGCAGTGAGTGACCCATGCCAGCCTCAAGGGACAGACACCCGACAGCAGGTACTGGCTCTTCAAAACTGGCACTGCACCACCAATCTCTGCTCAAGGACTGCTAGACATGAGTCAGCTGTTTTCAGTGCTACTGGAGATGCCCTGGGCTACATGAGACAGTCCTGGGGTAGCACATGTTACACAGGACCCACAAGCAAGTCACACCCCTCCAGAGCAGCAGATGGAGGTCTGGGACACCTGCAACAGCATCAGATGCCCTTATTCCTGTAACTGAATTGTGCCTGGGGCTGTGTTCAGGCTTTAAAAACAGGGGGTCCCCAACCCCTGTGGCTGAGATGCAACCCAACGCAACCCAAAATTGTGGGATTTTTGGAAGCATATTCCTTTATGTTAAACGTCTGTTCTACCTAAACCTAAAGACATTATTTGTGATACTAACAGAGTACCTACACACAGGCCATTACCTGGGTTATTAAAAGTGCCTTCTGTACAGCTTGAGCTCCAGCTCTGTCCCACGCTCACCAGGTCCCATACTCTACTTGATACATTTACAAAGCACATGGGACAGCCCAGCTGCTTTTGGATGCTCTGAAAGGGTGGACTCACTCTGAGCAGTCACTGATGGGTCCCATTAGTGGGGAAAAACAGGCACTTTAGTGTGCGCAGCATGTCAAACACCACCCATCGGAACCGCAGGAGGAGACCAACTGCCCTAGGAGACAAACCCTACTCTAAATTTGCCTTTATTTCTCCACTGAACCATAAACAGAGTCCAGGCAGCCAGCTCACATGCAGATATCTGTATTTGCTTGGGTGAGTCCCCTTGAGTAACCTGCCTTGCTAAACACATTTCTGAACTTGCTTGCTCCTGGAGCAAGGCTTCTAGTGAAAGAAAAACTGTGATTTGGAGCTCACTGACAATTTTGGAAACTCAAGTCAAAGTGAAAATAAATGCTGTGAATTTTTGATCGAGTTGAAAAGTCAAAATCACTTCATCAGGGTCAAAGAAAATATTTTCATTTCACTAGAATTAGACAAAATCAGACAAAAACAGCATTACAAAAAAAATCTTCTGGATTAGAAGAAATCTAATCTAGAAAGAATAGTAATGAAATATGTTGAAGTTAAACAACTGTATTTCTTCCAGGATAAAGCAAAATGGATTCATAGAAGATTTATGGGCTATTAAATGTACTTTTTTCATCCCCCAAAATGAGTTCTGGTTAACAAAGCTTTCATGAGCCTAAATTCTAAATCTAGTGTAAACTCTGTGTGCAAATCTTCCCTGGCTGGTCCTGGAAAGACCGAGTCACAAGCGTGGCTGCTCTCCAGGTTTTCCAACCTTGCAGGAAGAAAGTGGCAGCAGAGGTCTCCTGGGAGATCCTCCCTTCCCGAGGCTCTCCTTGCTGGAGACCCCCAGCTTTAGAGCAGAGTGGCTTTCACTGCATTAAGTGCCTGGGGTGCAGGAGGCTTCTCTGAAGGAATGTCGGGCTGGACAGGCTCCTGCACACCCATTAGCAGTGAGCTCGCTAGAGTGAGCCTTGATCCTGCCTCCACAAATAACGTGGGGCAACGTCCTCACTGCCCTGACTCAGTTTCCCCTCATACGTTTTGCTTCCTCAACAATTTCAAGGTCTTTAGATAAACTCAGTCCTCTGCGGAGAGGACTGGGCAATGAAGAGAGGAAATTAAAAAAGTGACAGGGAGAGATTAAATGCATTGCAGCATCTCTCTGCTGCAGGAAGAAACACCTCCAACCAGCCTTTGTTGCACTACCTGCGGGCCCTGTGCAGAACACAGCCTGATACCCAAGGTGATAGGGGTCTGGCTCAGCTCTTAGCTGGGATTGCTCCTACAAAGGCACCAGAACGTGATGACAAAGGGACATGCAGAGCAGGGATGAAAGAACAGAGGCCTGGGGATGCTAGTCTCCTGATACAGAGGGCTGTTGGCATGGCAACAGGCTGAAAAATCCCCCAATAGGTTATAGCATAAGTAATCTAATATACAATAAACACAAATAGATGAAATTTCATTTATAGATGACATTACTCATTACATGCCTGCCTGCCTCCCATTAATTGGAAACGCTGTTGGTCCTTCTTGGGCAGTATCAGTCCCTGCCTGGGAGCACTGGGAAGTGTGTTGCTGCCAGGTTGTCCCCCCTGCCATGCCACACTGCCACATGCTGCTGGGCTTTCTCCAGCTCTGCCCTTGCTGGCATCCTGCTCTCAGCCAAATCCCAAAACCCCTCCCAGCGGGAAGCCCCCATCCCCTCTCTCCCCATCTCCTGCTTTCCATGCTCAACCTGCCCCAGTTTTGCTTTGCCTCTTTAACCTCTCAGCTGAGATAACTGCACCTTTCAAATCCTGTTATGCCCCCTTGGCCAGGGAAGAAACCAAAACCAGTGTCTTGAGCTTAACTCCGCCCCAAGCTCACAGGTGTTAGAGAAGCTGGTCAGACAGCACACCAGGAGGCTGAACGAACACCCCAGGAAGTAACTCTCCATGGGTATTTTTAATTCCCCTTCTCTGTGGACCTATCTTGGTTTTATTTTTAGAAGATGTAATAACACATGGCCAATAGTGACCCCTTTTCTTCTTTTTCCAAGGAAATGAGAAGTAAAAACTATCTTCAGTGCCACTAAAAGCCTGTTGAGAGGGAAAGAGACAAAAGCAGTTCAAGGAACTAAAAATTGCCCAAGTAAAAGCTTACTTTGTATTTTGCAGCTCAGATTCTTTGACTGCTTTAATATTTTTCCCTGCAGAGTCTCTAAGGAACAGGCAAAAACCAGAGAGGTGCTTTTTTAAGTCACAAGGTGCCAGCAATACTTGCACACAACACACCCCACCCCAGCACTGGGGAGCCCTGAAACTAGCAGAAGAAAACATTTCATTAAAAAAGGGCATATTTAGATGTTTTAATTCAGTCAACAAACTCAGACTCTCAATGGAAATCAATGTGGATTGAACCACAATGGGGATCTGAAGAGGGGAAAGGGGTGGCAAACTAAAAATAGTGCAAAGTATTGATTTGGATCACATCAAAACATCTTATTCCAGGAAAAATGAAGTGACTGGGGAAAAAAAATAGAATAACTGATTGGAAAGGATCAACCTTTCTGCTTTAACAGAGATGGGGTTTTTTGCCTCTTAAATAAAAAGTACCAAAATTAAAATACAGTTTTGAAATGAAAGGTCAGAAAATTTTATTCAAAAAATGCTGAAACAAAACATTTCAGCCTTTCTGGAACAGGATGTTTCCTTTTGGAAGTGTCATGATAAAAAATTGAGGGAATTTGTTCTTTTTTTTGGGCATTAATTCTTCCTTCCTTTGTCCTTCATACACTAATCCACTGCCTTTGATCTTAACCTGGGGGTGGTTTCAGCTCCTCTGAAAACCCATTTTGCAGCGGTTTCTCCACCACTCTGCCTCCCTCTGACTTTGCAGCATCTGTCGCTGGACCAACAACACCTGACTGCACCCCACAGGGCAGCAGCAGATGCCCACACTACAGGTATTACCATCTTGTACCCATGCCACACTGAGGGACCAGCTCCGCAGAGCTCGCGAAGCTGAGCACCTGGTTGTCCAGCAAGGAGGGTCAGCAGGACAGCGGGAAGGGCTGCGCCTTACCAGGCTGGAGTTGGCAACATTGGTGTCATCCTCAGGCATCGGCAGGTAGATGGCCAGTGCAACACAGTTGGCAAAGATGGTCAGGAGGATGATGATCTCGAAGGGTCTGAGAGGAAGCGTTAAGGAGTGGAGACAGGAATGAAAAAGCAGGTACAGCCCTGCTCTGTCCTGTCTGGGCATGTGTGGGGAAACCCCACTGGCTATGGGGAAACAACCTCCCACTGGGGCAGAGAACCAGAGACAGCAGTCAGACTTCACCCTCTGCACATCCTCAGTTGCTGCTTATTTCTTGGGTCTGTGGGGAGGGAGGGAATGGGCCAGGATGAGACGCAGGGCCTGGACACTCAGGGCATGGCTGCTTGGCACAGGACATATGGGGAGAGGGCACAAATTAAAAGGCTGCAATGGAAGAATAATGAGGGGATGGGAGAGCTGGTAGTTTCCCCCTCATCATCCTTCTGTCAATCATCCTCTTGCATAATGTAGGCACTTAAACAAAGCACCACCCTTCGGAGTGTGCTGGCCCTGGCTCCCTCTGTACTCAGCGTCCCTGAGGGAGACGCTGCTGAGCAGCGGATCGCAGGTGGGGCGTGTCTCCCTGACTAGAAGGTATCTAGGGGCAAGACAGCTCAGCCAGGGTCTCCTCTAGCAGAATATCCAACTACTAACATCCCCAAGTGTCCTACAGCCTCAGTGCCCCAGCACAGGCAGTGCTCCTGTGACCGTCCCCAGGAGTGCCAAGGGCTGGGAATAACTGGAGTGCTCAGTCTGAGCTCCATCCCACTCCCTAGAAGGTGGAATTGTGCTGTTTGGGCCCTATGACATCTCTGAACAAATGGGGTGACTTGCTATTTCCCCCTGAAGGCCCTAGGACAGTCACTTGGTCACTCCCAGGCTCCTGCTGCTGTCACTGCTCTGGTGGGCCACTGAAACCTCATGGGAGATAGCTGAAACCTTCAGCTATCATGTTCCTGAAGCCCCAGAACAGCTCAAACTCTAGCTCCAGGACCCTGTCCATGGCCAGGCTCTCGCCCCCGGGACCCCACTCTCTGTTCCTCCCAGCACGGTCCAAACCTGTCACCCTGTGGTACCCTGGGAGTGCAGTAGACATCTGGTCAGAAGACAGCCATCATCTTTTGCTGCCCCTATGCTCATCACATCCAGGCCCTGCTGCAGCTCTGAAGTGCCTGTGCCTAGCCACCACACCATGCAGCTATGCACATACCTAAAAGCAAAGGGGTCTTTTCCACTCATCTAGTGGCCTCGTGCCGCCAGAAGACAGCTGGGTACAGCATGATGCAAAAACCTACAAGAAACATTTTTGGTCACAATGATAATTTCAAAGTTTCCTGGCCAATAACGTTTCTTGACGAGTACATCTCAGTTGTCCCTGATCCACTCGCCTTGCCTGTACCCCTGGAAGCCACTGAAACTCAAAGCAGATGGAGGAAATGAAAACGTTGGTCCAGCTGCCCACTGGGCCAGACCCACCTACAGTGTAAATCAACAAACAGTGACATAAATCACCACACTCCCCTCCTGCCCCTTCTCCTCTCCATTGCCCTACCAGCCAACATCCACACTTATGACCACAGCCAGCATCTACCCGCACAAACTATTCTGAGATCGCTCATCCCCATCCCTACCTGTAACTACCAACCTGCCATCACGGGCAAATTGGTAAATGTCATCCAGCAGGTACAGAGGTTCCAGTACAAGACAGGATTTCCCAGCATTCCCATCTCACTTTGGGTAGACCTTCCAAAGGAGAATAGCTCCCAGGAACATGCCCTGTGGCAACACCTACAGCTCAGCCATGCGGACTGCTGCCACTACAGAGCCCAGCACAGCCCTCAAAACTCAGCAGACCAGCAGAGAGGCCCTGCAGCCATACTGACACTTCCCTACACCATGGTTAATCAACTGATTAACTCAGCTTTCCAGATAATTATGCTGAGGCCTGCCTTGGGCTGTGGTGGCCATACCACTGTCCAATCCAGCATCACGAGGCAAGGGGCGTCTAGGGAGCATTCTCTCCATATTGGGCTGCTGAGCTGGCTGAATGCTGTCAGTTGTCTCCTATGCTCATCTCGGGGTATTTTGTCTTTTCTGGACCCTTCTGTCCATCAACTTGATGACATTTTAAAAACTAAAGTCAGCTGGAAAAGCTGTTCCCCTGTGTGTTCCATGTAATGGGGCAGAGCCCAGGGGTTAGAGGCTTCCCTGCCCGCTCTGACAGGGTGAGATGAACGTTGCCAACACTCATCTCAGTCTCCATGTGGCTGCAATGGTGGAGGGGTGCAGGGACCATTCAGCATCACGAAGCAAGTTGGAGAGAGCTGTGGAAAGAGGAGCAGGAATCATGGCTCAGGTCCTGCCACATTAGCCACTGACATCCAGAAGGGAAAGAGCCTTTGCCCATCCCCCTGCTCTGGGAAAACAGCCACATACTTATTTCCTCCTCCTTGAAGGGTGACCTATCTTGTAACTGGAGCTGGAATCAGCTTGCTGCTTGCAAGTCTGTGAGTCTGGCACTGTTATTAGATAGAAATGCAGTAGGACAGATTGAACCAAAAAAGAGGCATGTAGTGTCACTGGACACGGTGTCTCTGTCTCTTGCCACTGAGGCAGAGCCTCAACATCCTCCTCATCTCCTTGTCCTGCAATCTCACTTCTTTCTCTCCTGCAGCCTCCTGTCACTCAGCATCCAAGGATCCCAAAATCTGCCTTGCAGCAGGAATTAGGTCTTTAGTGCCTTTCAGCTCTGTGGTCCTCCAGGGTCCCCAGACTCCTCATCCATCTGCCTTGAAGTCGTCCTAGCTGCAAAATGAACCTGGAATATCAGGGCGACACCACAAAGCTAGACGTGTCCCAACAACCATCAACTTGCTAGGCTAGCTGTCGAGCACACAATACCCAGCAATTTGCAGAGTACCCAGATTTCCTTGTGCTAACAAATGTGTTTTTTGAGATGCAAGAAAACTTCAGCATAAAACCCACTCTGCCTCAAGCCAGCCTGACTTTCTCCCACCCTAGGCTTAGTGCAGTGATACTCCCCACTCTCCAACTGCCTGGAAAACACCCTGTCCCACTCCTGTGGCTCAGCTTTGTGCTCTGACAGCAGAAGCTATACAGCAGAGATGGGCCCAAGGAACAGGAATGTGTACTGCCATACTGAAACCAGATGCCAGGTATCCCCACAGAAAATGGTCACAGCTAATCTCCCCTTGGCAGCTTGCCTGGTCCTGAAGCCCATAACAACCTGCAGGAACTGGAACAACCCTGTCATGCCTTGCAAACCCTCATCCCTGAATGAGGGCAGCCAGGTGCATTTGGGTATAAGTACAGCCAGGCGCAAGAGAGACGCTGGAGAAACCCGATGCCCTGGATCATTTGTCCCACACAGGTCAGAACCACCTGCACCTGCAACCTTCCTGGTGGGATACCCACCTCTCCCCTCCACACTCCCCTTCCAGGGCACCAATGGGGGAAAGACCCCCACTGTGCTATACACTCTCTCTGGCATGCGTTGGCCCAGGATGAAGAATGTGTTTGAGCATGTTGGAAGATGTAAGTCCTATTTCCAGGTCTTCCCCTGCCACTAGGATATATGCACAAGTTCCTTCCATACTCAGTGCCTATTTAAGACACAGACACAGTTCCCTTCCATGTGCTTGTAGAACAACCCAGTCCTCATGCCAGAGAAGCAGAAACAGAGAATTCCCCAATTTTGGCTCTGCTCCCTCTCCTTGAAGGACAGAGAGCCCCTTTGCAGTGAAGGAACAAGGGCCAAATCCATGGCCAGCACAGCACCACCAGAGGTGTGAGCATGCCCTGCATGCCTGTGAACGGGCACCCTGGACTTTGAACAAGATGGCATCTCTGGCAGTGTGGGGGCATGTTTTTGGTGTCCCCACGGCACTACATGTACAGCAACACAGCCAGCCTTTCCTAAGGGCAGGGCCTGGCCCTGTAGCCCTTAGGTGACCATCACCTCCAAGAGAAGCAAAGCCTGGCCAGGGCTGGGATGATCCTGCCAAGGCCAGGAACATGCAGATGGGTTCAGCAACTGACATGAGAAAAGTTGGGATGGAAGAACTGGATTTGCTGGAAACATCCCCAAATTCCATCACTTTTGCTTGAGCCCAAATGTTATGCTGAAGCCAGAGTAAAATGTTTAATCTCCCATCCTCTTCCCTTCCGTAAAATACAGGTGAACAAGCCAATATCTAATGGCCTAAAATAGTTCCTGGATAGGTGGCAGAAGCATGACATTTTGGTATTTCCGAGCTATAATGCCCCAGTCAAAAGATGGCCAATCAAAGAGCAACCACCCAAAACCCATCCCTAAATTAAGCCAGAGGCACAGAAAGATACTGTCCCTCTGAACAGTATCACTCACAAAAGCATTCACTTGTGACAGCAGTGCCAGGGAGGGATGGGAAAGGGGGGCTGAGAGGACAATGGTGTCAGCAAGGATTTGGGGGATGCTGGCCAGCCCCCCCACCAGGGCAGGGAGCAGCTGCGAGATCAGACAAGCGGTGACACACACAAAGAGCCATCCCAAGCAGCTCACCATGGTCTCGCTACCCACCCCCAAGTCTAGGGGCAGCCTGTTGTCCCCAGCTCCATCCTCAGCTCCTGCTCCCCCAGCCTGGCCCTCCTCCTCTGCCTGGCCCCATCCCCACCCCAGGATGGGCACTGTGCCCCCTCCTCACATGCCAAACCCTCTCCCCTTCTGGCAGGCATTCCCCTGTTCCTACCCCGCACAGCTCCTGACAGCACAAAACGTGTTCACTCCCACAAGAGCCTTGCCACCCAGGCTGGCCCTGCCTGTCCCCACACCACCCTACCAAAGGTCCCCATGGCCTCACCCTCTTCTCAGCCCCAGTTTCCCTCACAAGCCTATTCATGCCCACAGTTTGCACAACCATTGCCTTTGCCAATGCATCCTACCGGGGCTCCCCGAGCACCTCGTTGCCTTTTACAGACCCGACAAGACAGCCAGCACAGGCTTGAAGTGGGCTGACAGCTCTCCTGCCTGCAGCCCATAGGGTCCTGCTCCCCACCACCCCTCCCCAGCACCCCTGCTCACAGGCACACACACCGGTGCTCCCAAGCCCGTGCAGCCAGAAGGATACTTCCACTCCACAATGCTGATGCATGCCTTCCGCAGTGGGTTTTGCAGGGTTAAGCAGAACAGAGCCCTGGCTGGCCGGGGGGCTGCTGGAGGCACTGGCTTCTTGGACTTCTCCTTCTGTTGCCTCTTCTTCACCTCATCCTGAGGAGAAGCAGGCTCCATGGTGTTTCTCCCCTAGCTGTTTCTCCCCCTCCTGCCCCACAGCCGAGCCCCCCTTCCCCGAGTCCCAGCCAGCTGGAGCTCCTCTGGATCTCCCTTGTGGAGTCTGTCTCCTCTGCACACCAGGGGAGGTGGTGGGGGAGTCGGGGCTGGAGCCTGCACTTGCATGTACAAACACACAAAGCACGAGTTTAAATTTAGATGCCGGCCTGACTCCTGGGTGCCGTCACAGCTCCTGAGGCAGCAAAAGGGCCCCAGCAGCTGTTGCTTCTTACCCGGCACATCGAGAGGCAGGCGAGTGCTTCACATGCCACTGACCTGGGCTGGGGGTGGGGAACAGGCTGCCGGGCGCTGGGCAAAGTCTCTGAAAGAAAAGCTCCTTTGTCCCAGGTCAGCTCTTTCCCCAGCTCCCCGGCCTCTCTTGCCCAAACTGGCAAGCCGGGCTGCCTGGGGCAACACGTGCAGCCCCATTTGCTGAATCACATTATTCAGGGTGAGATGGAGAACCCAACACTGGCTGTTCCCAAAGAAGTTTACCCCACAAACTGATCAGTCCCCTCTCTCTGCAGGATTTCACCTTCATTTGGTGCAAACTGCTCAGCTGAGCCCTGGACCATGATCCTGGGGCTGTAGGGCCTCTGGGGCTGGGTCCATCTCACTGACAGCGACTTTGACCCCAACCTCAGAGCTCCAGGGAATCATGGTGAGTCCAAAAAGTGCTCTGGCTGGCTTTTCTGGAGGGGCAGAGGAAACCCTTGGCTGGCACTGGTCACTCAAACAGCCCCTTGATCAGCCTCACCTCCCCAGTCATATTTGCAGGGTATGGAGGATGCCCAGGGATGCAGGAACCCATCAAGCCTAGGCTGGATTGTGTCCTGGCAAGTCCAGCTGGGCTTGGGAAAGCCCAGCTGGATGCATGGTATTAACAGTTATGGTAACTCCTGAGCAGGAAGGCAGGCAGGGAGAGAGGCAGGTTATCAGCACCTCTTCACAGCAGAGGAAACTGAGGCACCAGGAAGGGTTGCTCTTGGGGTTTTCCCGGGGTTTCCTGGGCTGAGTCAACAAAATAATTGCAGTGATCTTATTACTTACAGTTATGTCCCACAGCAAATGGTATCCCTGTCCTACAGGGATGTTACAGTCTAATGTGACTGACCAGCTGTGCCCCAGTCAAACCCACGCATCCCAGGGAGCTGCTCTACCCACTGCACCACACTGCCTTGCTCAAAGCTTCCTCTCCTTTGCTTTGCAGGGTCATTTCACTGTGGAGGGAAATTACTTCGCGGCTGTGCAGCAGGCTGTGTCGAGGGCCAGGGGGGCCACAGTGCCAAGGATACTGATCAATCCCAGCCCATGGCAGAGAAGATAGCACAGGAGAGCAACTCCTGCAGCTGTTCCAGCCAGTTTCGATGCACTTTGGAGGAGGGGGCCCTTGATTGTAAGGGGGTTAAATTAGTAACCTGCCCCCTCCTACGCCAGTCTGCCACATTTTGTGCAAATCAGAGTCCAATCATTCCTGCTGAGGGCTCCAGCCCTGTCTCCATGTGAGGCAGGTCCAAGCATATTCCCATTTCTCATTTAGCCCTCATTCTTCCCCCTAAACCCTGGTGAAAGTCAGAGCCATATTTCTGCTGCTGCCTGTGCAGGGGAACCTGTCCCAGGGACAGCAAGTATGTGGGGCCCATCTAGCGGTGAGCCTGAGAAGAAATATCTGGCCTTTGACTCACCCTGGAAAAGTCTCAGAGGAAGAGGTGTGCGAGCTAGGGCTGCACAGCCTGGTGCAGGCAGGGGCCTGTGGAGACGACACTAAAGGCTTCCCTGAGCTCCTCTACACCCCTTCACTCACACAACCTGTGTGCACCTGCTGGCAACTGCTCATCACCTTGCTGTGCTCTGTATTTTGCACAGGGCTGTGCTGGCAACCACCAACCTGACATGGCTTTAACAAAACACACTGCAGCACTTTGCTCTATGGAGATGTTCCTACCTGCCCAACAGGGAGAGACTCCTTCCTCATGGAACCTCTTCACATCCATCCTCGTCTTCCTCACACACTTTGTGGGCCTTCATGTTCATGTCCTGCTCCATCACTGCACAAACACAGCCTTAGGAAGGGCCCCAAATGCAGTGAGCCCATGATGGAGGCCTGCCACACCAGGTGGGCTTCTCCTGCCGCTGTGAAGAGCAGGGATTGAAACACTGCCGGCGCTGCCCATTCTCCAAGCAGTGACCACGCCAACGAACACCTCACACCTCCCGGCACGCACAGACATGTGTTCACACACCTTGCGAAAGCGTCCCCTTTCCCAGCCCAGGCACCTCCCTGCTTCTCCACCTGGCTCCTGCAGGACCTTGCCCTGCCTGTCCCTCGGGGCCCTGCCTGAGCTAGACAGACAGACGGCAGCAGGCAGCCTGTCCTGCTCTGGGCCCACCACGCTCTCTCCCTCCCGCACGCCCCAGCCAAAGGCCGCGACTGCCCACGGGAACCTTCAGCCGGAGCTGGAGTCCCGGCAGCGGCTCCTCCGTGCCGTCGGTGCCCGAGGCAGGGCGAAGCAGCCTGGGGCCGCCGGCCGAGGCCGCGGGGGTGGGCAGGAGTCGGAGCAGGCACCCACCCTGGAGCTGCCCCTAGCCCGGGCTCTCCCCTCAGCGGCCCCGCGGAGAGGAGGGGAAGGGAGGGGAGGGGAGGGGAGGGGA
>VYZW01000082.1:71471-87205 GCA_013401315.1 Balaeniceps rex
AGAAGAGATGGCACTATGATAAACCAGTGCCTGCAGGAAGGAATTAACTGCATACCCCAGTAATGAGTGAAACGGCTATCCATCATAATTGATCTCACTGCCCTCTGCTGGCCAATCAGGTTGCTGCAATAAGAGTGACACCGCAATACCCCAGCCCTGTCTGTCTTTACTTGCCTGTGCCTCTGCCCTCCCCCTCAATTGTCACCTCTGCTGCAGGATCTGCATCTGAAACGTATTTCAAAGTGAGGAGACCAGCCAGAGGTGGCTTGTGAAGATGTTGCTCAATATGAATAGCAAGATACATTTTTCTGAGTGAATAGCCTAATACTTATTTAATTGGAGGAGCATTTAAGGATTTAAAAAGATATCTTCTTGCCAGAAGCTATGACACTGATCTTCAGAACAGACCAAAGGCCATGAGCAATTCATGTTTCCTACTCTTTTGAGTGTCTTCCTCAAAGAAACCAGAAAATAGTTTGAGATTCCGTGTTCCTTCCCTTTTCCTTCCTGTTGTTTTTGTTAACATCTTGCTGTGTGCTGGCATGAGGAGGAACACCACTGGGTAACACTGGTTACCTGCTGGTTATGAAGACTGGATGACTGACCGTATTCAGATGCATTGTCAGCTCTTGTCAATTTTTCCTGGCATCCCAAGCACCTCTTGTGTTCCTCTGGCAGTTCTTGCCCCAACTAGGAACTCATCAAATGAACTTGAGACAATGTCCCTTTCCACCCATTGTGTAGAAGAGCTCTCAATGCAGCCCCAGTAGTGATCTAGAAACATCCAACATTTCTTTTATGCCACCATTTCTCAGTCTGCCCATATATACTCTACTTTTCTGCTCTTGCATATGTCTCACTACAAGACAATGTCACACACTAGATGAACTTTCTACTCTCTACTCCCTCTTGTCCCCTGGGGCTGGGCATGGGTACATGAGAAGACAGTGGGACTGAGAGGAATCCTGGTAACTTGCCTTGGTAAAGCTTTCTAAAGGAAAGCTTAAATCACTACTCCAGGTTTTGGCCAAGGACATAAGGTAAGGAGATGTTCCTGTTAACAGATTTTCAAGAGCATAAACTAAACTGCAAACACTGAAAGTCTAGGATGGGGAAAAGCCACTGGTTCTTCAGAACTGCAGGGAATTGTGCCAGCCACAGAATTTCTCCACCCTGATAGCTGGACACAACTGGATTAACTTGACCCACTGGAGTTTCTCACAAAGATCCTGGAGAAAAGCAGGAGAGGGAGTCGTGCAGTGAGAGCCACCATAGGAAGGAGAAGGATTTTAGGGAGATATCAAAGGAGTGCCAGGAAGAAGGGCAATACAATAAATCAGCTGGATAGGATTAGTTCCTAGAGAACTGTACAACTCTTAAGTTTTGTCTGTCTCCTTCAGAGAACTCCCTCAATCTGAAAGGGTAAAGTATACCAAATCCTTAGATATATGTGCAGGGCTAGGCGCAGTAGATAGGTCTTAAACGCAGAATTGTCTAGAAGTTAAGTTTAACACAATTAAACTGCTGGAAAGGAAGAGGCTTCTTTAGGCCCTTTTCTTGAAAAATAAATGAATCATAATTCAAAGATGTTAGAATTATAACACATCAAATTTGATGGAATCGAACCTGTATGCTGCTGAAAAGCCTGACCCAACCTTTCAATTCAGAGAGAAGAAAACTTCCTTCATACAGTCCTCCTGAAGGCCTCTTTCACCTCCGTGTTCCTCAGGCTGTAGATCAAGGGATTCAGAACAGGGTTTGCCAAGGCATAGAAAACAGAGATGATCTCGTCCTGATTGTCAGAATGTTTTGAACTAGGCCACAGATACATGAAAGCAGCTGTTCCATAGAAGACCATGACAGTTATCAAGTGGGAAGCACAGGTGGAAAAAGCTTTGTGCGTGCCCTTGGAAGACCAGGTCTTTACATTGGCAATTATAATATAGGTGTAGGACACAAGAATGATCAAGTTTGCAGACATTGCCACCACTGTACTGCAGGTGAAATGAATAATGTCAATGACAAGGGTGTCGGAGCAGGACAGCTTCAGAACTGGAGGAGCATCACAGAAGAAGTGATTGATGACGTTGGAGCAGCAGAAGGACAGATGGAATACAACTGAAGTCTGAAGGATGGCATTTATGCAGCTCACTGTGTACAACCCAAGCACCAGGAGCACACAGAATTGCATGGAAATGATGTTTGTGTAAAGCAGTGGGTTGCAGATGGCCATGAACCTATCATATGCCATCCCTGCCAGCAGATAACATTCACAGGATACAGCAATGCAGAACAAGAAAAACTGCATGGCACAGCCAGTGAATGTGGTTGCTTTGGTCTCTGCTGTTGAAGTCATCGTTGCTGTTGATGTGATGATGGTTGAGTAAGTCCTTAAGCAAGGGCAGCCCTGACCAACCTCCACCCCCAAGTTTTATTGCTGAGCATGATGTCACATGGTATGGAATATCACTTTGGTCCATTGGGGTCAGCTGTGTCCTGTCCCCTCCCAACTTCTTGTGCACTCCCAGCCTACCTTCTAGCAGGGCAGGGTGATGAGCAGAAAAGGCCTTGGTGCTGTATAAGCCCTGCTCAGCAATAACTAAAACATCAGTGTGTTATCAGCATCATTTTCAGCACAAATCCAAAACACAGCCCCATACAAGCTACTGTGAAGAAACTTAACTCTAGCCCAGACAAAACCAGCACAGTGTTAGCAAAAAGGACTTGCTTGTATTTTCTTCTTTTCTTCTGGTTTGTGTGCGGGTACTAGAAAGAAGGAAGAAGTACAGACAGGCAACTTCAGTCATTCCTCCATATCGCAATAATGCTTGCCACAAGTGACTCCAAAAGTCACTCGGGTGTTCATCTGATCTTTGCCTCACTTCCTGAACAGTTATCACTGTTTTGTCTCACTCTCACTTCCCAGTTAACACTGGTTTGTCCTGCAGTCTTTATTGCTAGGACCAGATTATGGCAAGCTGTTTCACATGCAGCTCAGTCATTTGCATTGTTATAATCCCAATTAGGGTCTGCACTTGGCCAAGGCTGGCTCTTTCCATCACAACTTGCTAATTCTCTATCTTTTTTCTGATAGCTCATCTCTATCTCCTGAATGAACTATTTGCTGCAACAGCACTTGAACATCCCTCCAACACAGGTGATGTCCCTCTATCATTGTAGAGAATAGATGTGCAGCCTTTTCTGGGTCCTCTCGTACCTGGGGCATCTGTTGTGCCCATTGAGTCAAATCTCCTGAATCCCATCGTCAATGAACATAGGCATGTAATATTGGAGGGAGTGGTTTCTGTCCTCCTGCCACAGGCATTCCTGCAGCCAGATGAGCCATCACCATCCCAATCATAGGAGCTTGCAAGGCAGGATTGTGACTTTCAAGAGGAAGTGGTGGGTGCAAGTGTAGGGGTCTGAGCAGTAGCAGGAGCAGGTGCAGAGTGAAGTGGAGTAGGGGTAGAATTTAGACTCGAGTCTTCCAGAATTTTATTGTGCTAGCTAGATTTTATTGTCTTACCTTAGCCAAATCCCCATGTCCCCCTGCTCATTTAAAAGCCCAATTATTCCAGACAAACCAGTAGTTCATTTGCTGAGGTTTCTGATCCTCCAAGCATTGACACAGGAAAGTCAGCTTGCTTGTATCAAATGAACCTTCCAGAGGCCACTGCTCAGAGGGCATCCCCTCCTGAGTTTCAGCTGGCCACTCAATCTGACAGAGAACTATAGCTCGAGCTTCACTGAGTTCTGAGGTACCATTGATTTTCTTCCGGTTTTCAAAAATTTCTGCCAGCGGCAAAGCCTGTTTTTCCTTACCTGTAGAACTCCCCCATGACTCATGCTGCCCCTGGTTTTAGTACCTTCCTGGTGAACATGGATCCCGCAAGGACAGTTGAGTGAACTCACCCCGTGCTGGCTGTGTTGTATGAGGGAGCCACACTCACAAGGTTGGAAACCTGTAGTGTCCCATCTGGGTCATTGTCAGAGATCGCTCATACAGATCTGACTTAGTAGTTAGTTTATTAGGTTCTAACCAGTACATTTAGGTATGGAAAATATTTACTAAGTACAGATGGATTGGTGGTCAATACTCTATTATTTACTACACAAAGTTGATATGGGATACAAGAGTTATTGCTTAAGCTTACTATATGTATCTAAATGTTACAGGCATGCAGAAAAATGTCACTTACGAACCCATCAGTGTCTGGTGTTGGGTAAGGGATCTCTCAGCCTTGAGAAGCGTCCCTACTCAAGGGGAGATCACTGTGCAGCCAGCTGCTATGGAGGGAGAGCTCAAGGTCTCATTAAGGCTGCTATTATTTATAGTGTGAACTAGTAGGCTGCTAGTCAAACCACAAATATATGCATCCTTTTTTGTACTTGGGGGTCTCTGATAAGCTGGTTTCATGTCCTTGTCCATGGTCCAGGGGCTATTACACCCATGGGTTCATGTTCAATCATGAGGCCTGTTGTTCCTTTATCAGCCTGAACCAAAGTACAGCCAACTTGATTAGGAGTTGAGCATGTCCGTCACAGTCACCAAATTGTTAGCAAAAAGGACTTGTTCGCATTTTTCTTGTCTTCTAGTGCGTGCATGGGTACCGGAAAGAAGGCAGCAAAGTACACACTAGGCAAAACCAATTTATTGCCAGCAATAAAGGTGCCTCTCGGCTGGGAGCCTGAGAAGGACCCCGTCTTACAACTCTTGATTCCTGAAATGCAATCTTAAGACTATTGACATGTTTGTTTTTACAATTTACAGAACCTCTTGGCTTTGGCCATGACGTCCTCTGTTACCATTCACTTCTGAGTCTGTGTACCTGCGAACCCCCGTGCAGGCGCGCTTCATGCGTGTTGATTAGCTGAGCTGCCAGGATTTTGTCGCAACTTTCTTTTGTAAGTGGTTTCCAAAGTCTTTCCTTAGTCAAAGAGTATGGAAAGACCTTTCCAATTGCAGGGAAAAGTGGAGAAAACCGCTGTTCTTAGTATGCAATCAGCCAAGGCTACATGAGCATTCAGCCAGTGGCTGGCGATGCGGGCGGCGTGAAAGACAGAGGTGTGTGAGCGGTGTGGGGAGGNCCACAAATATATGCATCCTTTTTTGTACTTGGGGGTCTCTGATAAGCTGGTTTCATGTCCTTGTCCATGGTCCAGGGGCTATTACACCCATGGGTTCATGTTCAATCATGAGGCCTGTTGTTCCTTTATCAGCCTGAACCAAAGTACAGCCAACTTGATTAGGAGTTGAGCATGTCCGTCACAGTCACCAAATTGTTAGCAAAAAGGACTTGTTCGCATTTTTCTTGTCTTCTAGTGCGTGCATGGGTACCGGAA
This sequence comes from Balaeniceps rex, assembly GCA_013401315.1. Classification (NCBI taxonomy): domain Eukaryota; kingdom Metazoa; phylum Chordata; class Aves; order Pelecaniformes; family Balaenicipitidae; genus Balaeniceps; species Balaeniceps rex. The sequence continues at coordinate 76,815 of VYZW01000082.1, forward strand.
AGAAGGCAGCAAAGTACACACTAGGCAAAACCAATTTATTGCCAGCAATAAAGGTGCCTCTCGGCTGGGAGCCTGAGAAGGACCCCGTGTTACACTCTAGATTCTTTATATACAATTTTAGGACTATTCACATATTCGCTTTTATGATTTACATAACTTATTGGCTTTGGCTATGACATCACTTGTTACCAACCTCTTTTGAGCGACCCCCCCCCATGCAAGCAGGCTTAATGCATATTTATTTAGCTGAGTTTGCACTGTTTTTTTGCAACTTTGCTGCTTTGAGTTGATTTGGTCTGGTTTCTTCTAACAGCAGACCCTCTTGTACAGGTGAGGTCATTGTTGGTCAAGTTCTATTGTGCATGTCTTTTAAGCCATCTTTATATTGGAGCTTTTTCTTATGTAACAACAGCATGCTAAGGTGAGTTCAGAAAACTGTGGAGCAGAAGAGCTTGTTTGATCTTGATTTTCTGTGCAAATACAGACAGTGAAAAGTGAGGCCTCACGATCCTTCTGACTCTTCAGGTTTTAAGCAGAACGTCTCAAAATAGTTACCACAGGGATAACTGATCTGAGGTGGTTACGTGTTTTAGGCATGACATATTTTTTATTCAGAGATGTTGGCTCTTCGTTTCGTATTGAAGGAGACTTTACCAAGTGCTGGGTAAGTCATCCACTACCAGGGAACGTGAACTGCATTTAGGCTATGGTTAGGCAAGTTACTTTTACCCTTCCAATGAGGTATTGTTGCAATGGTGATTTTACTCAGCAAAAGAGTAATCAGGGGTTCAGAGCCTTGGTGTATGTGCTTGATCAAGGAACCAGTGGGGCAAAGACTGAATGCCTCTAAATCAAAATCACCCCTAAACCCAACCATACTGCAACATCATGGTGCCTAGATTGGATAACTAGCCTCCTTGCCTTCCCCCACCCCAGAGGGGACTGAGCATGATACAGACAGCTGGTCACATCAGGGTGGACAGGGTGTGCACCAAGCCAGGCTATCCTTCCCCTTCTTCAAATCCAGTGTTCACGGGAAACCTCGTGCAAAGTCATTTGCAGAGAGGCTGATTCCGGATCAGGGTTTCGTATGCAATGAGCTGCTTCCTCTCTGCAATCCACTGAAAGTCAGCACTTGCTACAAAAATTTGTCACTCAGTCAGAAGGGCTTTGGCTGATGGGAGGCCTCCTTCCTTCCACGGCACTCACCTTCTCACTCATGCTGCTGGTGGAGAACGAGGGGACGTGCAGCAAGGAGCTACTGTTCTTTCTCACAGATATAAGAGATTGACCTGATGGCTAAACTTTCCTTTCACTGTAGTCTCCACTATCCCAAACGAGAAGATATTAATTGAAGTTATTTCACCCCACTTAAACCTGGAAGATACTAATTGAAATTATTTTTCATGTAATTTTCTTTTCATATAAATGAACTGTGGAATTCACTGGTGTTGCATATTCCAGAAAATTGCACAACTTTAAAAAAAAAAAAAAGGCTCAGTGATATTTGTGAAGAAAAACCCGTGAACAGTTATCACATGAAAACAAGGCACCCTTCCTCTTGGGAACTCTGAGAGCTTCCACTGAAGTCCAGGATTAAACCAATATATTTCTAGATTTTTTTCTTATCTCTCTGCTCATGGTCACTGTTAGAGGTGGAATACCTAGCTAAAAGCCCTTTGCTCCTATCCACAGTAAGGCTGTGTATTGGTTTACAAAGGAAGATACTGTCATAGAGTTCTGTGTTGCGGGGGCAGTCGTGGTGTGAGGAGATCAGAAAGAGAGAGGGAAATGGTGCAGGTCTCCTTCTGGCTCTCCATAAGAAATGCCTGATGACCAGTGGCTTAATAGAATAGCTCTTTTAATAACACAGGATAAGAGGAGGAATACCAGTAGTGAGTAAATCTCACATCCCTTCAGATGCTGGATACCCCGTGTCTGACGCACTGCAGCATGAGGGATCCCGGATGGATTTTCCCAAGGTGCAGTGAATTCATGCAGGGAAGATCCTCCTTTTTGGTCATTCAAGCTATTCTATAATTTACTCACAAGAAAACAACTCTATTCCTAAAAGATGTTCACATGAGAGCTTCTTGCTGCACTGTTAGATAAAGGCAAGGCCGTGCAGGTGGCATGATAACCAGCATTGAGTGGGAGCTGCCCACAGGCTCCTCTGTTACAAGGAGCTGCTGAGGTTGTCCTGCAGCCAAGGAGTTTGTGCAGCCCAACACAGCCTGAAAGACGTGCAGGACAGGCAGCACAGCGCAGCAGAGCACAGATCAGAGTTAACCTGGATCACTGATACTTTAATGTACAGTAGTCTCCCAGTCAGATGAATACATGCTTAAACCACTGTAGAAGGAATTAATGAATTACCATGTGTTAGCTGGGATGCAGTGAGAGTGTGCCACACGAAGAAATGAGGAAAGATGTGCTTTTTTACGTAAATAGTTAGCTGAGAGGTAGTAGTTAGTGATTCTATCAATTCCTTTTTCTTTTTTACATAAATAACTAAATTAAAGGTTGTATATCAATACCAACTAATCAGCAAGCTCATTTTAAATTTAATTCCTTCCATCAGATGGTTTTGCCTATGACAGTAGATGGCGGAGAAGGCAGGAAAACCTTAATTTATCATAGCTTGTGATTAGAATAATTGGCTTAGCTGTGCATTTCTGGAAAGAGCCTCTGATTCTTGTTTTAGAAATTTTTTTTTTATTTGTTTGAGTGGATGCTTTGTCTTTATGGATCTGCCAGTGTTAAGTGTACCCCTGTGGATCTTCTAGTGAGCCAGGACTGCCAAGAGTGGTGGGTCCCCACTGCCCGTGTGCTTGGGAGCAAATGTGAACACTGTGTGAGCAGTATGGCATGGTGGTGGAAAAGGAAGGGACTGAAAGAACCTAAGAATATTGGACCTGGGTGGGAAGATGACCAGGACTGAATGGGATAGTACTGCGATCCAGTGGCTTGGGGCTTGGATTGCCACCTGGGCTGTCCTGGGAGCAGTCAGCAAAGACAAAATATCTAGGCTGCTGCAGACTGGGATACTGAAACCTGGGATGGTGCTATTTGGGACTGTGATGAAGGAAAACCAAAAACCAGTCAGGCAGCCTTTCCCACTACAGTTAAGCAGATTTGTGGGAATGTGAACATCATTCCCCAGCATGTGACTACTCACAGTAATTGGCAGAGGATGAAAGTAAGAATTTGTGGAAATCTTACAGCCTCTGCTCTCAGCAAAACCTATTGCAGTGGCTATGGTGGTGCTAGGAAAGCAGAGCAGGCACTATACGACTGGTGGCTTTGGAGGGTGGTGCTCTCAGGAGTCTGGGGCCATGTACCTCATAAATGCTGCCCTGCTTGACAGGGTTGGACTTTGGGAAGTGATTCATAGAGTGGTGTGTGAAGCAATGACCTGATCATGCAACTCAGTGAATGAGATATACTCTCCTGGAGGGAATGGGACAAAGGGGGTCAATAGTCTACAGTTGCTCAGGCTGCTGGAGTGTGTTTATAAGCAACGGGGAGGGATCCCCAAAAGGTCATGGTTACTGATGCCACAGCTTGAATGCTCTGACAGTTGGGCATGCTACCAAATTAATGCCCCTCTGTATCACCAAGTAACTCAATGGGATGTCCTGTTGATCAAGGAATGTGCTTATATTAGGAGGGGGGAGGAAGCCTGAGGATCAGCATAGGGTCAAGCAGCTTAGCCAGAAGATTCAACGAACTCCTCACAACTTCCTCCTACCCCTTGGGATATTCCTGAAAGAAACAGGACTGGTACACTCTGTTGATTGCTTCTGGTCCTGATCCACCTGCAATCCTGCAAACTGATTTCCTGGACCATAGTAAGTGGACTGAGAGAGGGGGAAGCTTGTGAATATCTGGAGCTGGCACCTTAATCTAGTCAGGAGAAAAACAACTGCAGAGCTATGCAGGGCTTCTACTGATTCTGATGCTGTGGGAAGCATTCAGGTAGACCCAGCTGTTGTCCTCTTGATGGCAAGGGTATTTGTCATTGGCAGTACTGAACCAACTGAGGGGCTAGTGTTGATATTAAAAAATTAAGTTATTCTCTTGAAGAAACAATGGGTGCTGTTCAAAACATATTCACCCTGGGGAGGGTGACTATTGCTGGACTTTGAGCTCTCCACACACTTATTCATTTGAGCCTTGCAAAGCTTTAACCAGACACCAGAAGGAAGAGGTGTTTGCATTTTTGAGTGTGCATGTCTAAACTAGAGCAGTAAGTACTGACACAATTTTGCTGTATTTCAGGGAATATTTCAATGGCAGAAGGGCATAAACTTAACTGGCTGTCGTGTACCACGTTGGTGACAGCCACCAGGTGGAAGGCACTGTGTGTCCTCAGTGAGCTGATAGCATCATGAGGATATAAGAGAGGATGCAGGCATGAGATATGAGGACTGCAGAAGTGATATATCTGAAGAGGCATACCTGGGTGGTTTCACATGGGCAGCTCAGTGGCAGCTGCTCTGCTCTCTTCTTTCATGCTATTCCAGGACTGTGTCCTCACTGTGATATAGTCACAGCAATTTGATTTTGTCTTTTATGGCATCCCTGGGCTTTGTCAGGCCTCACACTCTCCAACTAATAGCACTTGGTCCCAGACCTATTACAAATGCAGCTACTGGGTTTAAACCTGAGCCTGAACAACAATAATTTTTCTCTCATGACTCTTTATATAAGGGTAAAGTCCTCTAAGTTATTTCTGGGATCTTCTCCACATGTAACAAGGACATTGCACTGCAGCTCATGTAACAAATGGCATCTGTGAGATCCCTGACAATATAATTTCTTCTAAAATCAAATTAAATGTCAAGGTTTCTGTACAAGTTTTTTACACCTTATTGGTGGGTTTTACCTTGGTTGGACACCAGGTGCCCACCAAGCCACTCTAGCACTCCTCCTCCTCAACTGGACAGGGGGAGAAAAAATATTACGACAGGCTCATGGGTTGAGATAAGGACAGGGGCATCACTCACCAATTACGGTCATGGGCAAAACAGACTCGACTCAGGGAAATTAATTTAATTTATTGCCAATCCACCTGCAGCCCATGGAGGACCCCACGCTGGAGCAGGTAGATGTGCCCAAAGGAGGCTGTGACCCTGTGGAGAGCCTGTGCTGGACCAGGCTCCTGGCAGGACCTGTGACCCCATGGAGGGGGACCCACACTGGGGCAGTCTGTTCCTGAAGGACTGTGCCCCGTGGAAAGGACCCACGCTAGAGCAATTCATGAATAACTGCTGTGGGAAGGACTCACACTGGAGCAGGATCAGGGTGTGAGGAGGAAGGACTGGCAGAGACAATGTGTGATAAGCTGACCACAACTCCCATTCTCCATCTCCCTGCGCTGCTTGGGGTGGAGGAGGTAGAGAAATCGGGAGTGAAGTTGAGCCCAGGAAGAAGGGACAGGTAGGCAGAAGGTGTTTTAAGGTTTGGTTTTATTTCTTGTTATCCTACTCTCTTCAACCATATTTAAATCTGCATCTCTAAAACAGTTCAATGCAGTAGTCAGCTTTGCCTGATCCATGATCTTTAAATAAGCCCACAGAGTGATCAGGTCACTCTGCCACCAGGTCAGGCTTTCTTGATGTACAATAAAGATATTCTAGAAATCCTGCCAGTTTTTCGTGGACTTTTTTCCTTTGAGGCAGTCTGTCACTGTCCCCGAGTTTAGGGCACTAATCAAGCCTGACAGTTTACTCTGAGAACTGCTATTTTCAAGGACTGATTGTTAGACTTTAACAATGTGCAGTGGAGTCAGTTTAAAGATGCTCTTGAACTCATTTATGAAGTTACATCTTTTGACTTGCCAAGCACAAACTTCTTAATTATATCTACTGAGAGTTTCTTAAAACCATCCCAAGCCATTCCTGGAGAAGCAAACTCATTATATGAAATTTCTTGCTTTGACTGTTCAGTCACAAACCCCTTGAAATTTTAACCTCTTTGGAACATGCACTGGGTTTTCTCATTGAACCCAGAATGATTTATTTCAAATTAGTACTAGCAATAATCCACAAAGTTTTCTTTTCAAAAAGCCCAAGAAATCACTAACAATTTTTTTTCCTAAAGAAAATCTTTAACATTTGCATAAAGAAAAGAAAAGAAAAGAAAAGAAAAGAAAAGAAAAGAAAAGAAAAGAAAAGAAAAGAAAAGAAAAGAAAAGAAAAGAAAAGAAAAGAAAAGAAAAGAAAAAAGAAAAGAAAAGAAAAGAAAAGAAAAAAGAAAAGAAAAGAAAAGAAAAAAAAAGAAAAGAAAAGAAAAGAAAAAAGAAAAGAAAAGAAAAGAAGAAAACAGGAAATTCATTGTATGATCTGTGACTGTTTCAGCTGACTAAAAAAGAAACAGTGTAAGTTTGGTTATGATGTGAAATGTTACTGATTTTCTACTAATAAATACTGACCCATGTTCCTGTGTTCCATCATCTTTCCCTTCTGCCTCCCTAGCACAGGCCCATCTAAATGGATGTCTCTTAATGCCTAGCAAAAGCAGAATAGCAATTGAAAAATTCTGTTTTGAACTCAAACATCTATCACTGCGATAAGTTATGAAAAAACTTTCCCAAAGATATATAGTTATAGATATAGATGTACAAAAAAAAAAATCCTTTAATTATAATCATATTGGAAGTCTATACCAGTCTAAATCCCATGAGAAGTCCAGGTACTACAATAATGGCAGATAGAAAACTGGAGTCCTTTCCTATTTTAAAATCTCCATTGTGCTAAATGGCCTTGTGACATCAAATAACCCTGAAAGAAAAGACCTTGACTGTTGTTCCAGTGAGCCCAGACCTGGATATGAAGAAAAAATTCAACACTGCAAGGAATGAAAGTGTCTCAAGTTGGATAGTTATATCCAAAAATCACCCACCACCCAGGTTTCTAATCACATCTGGTGTGTTATTTCTGCCCGTTTTATTGTCTTCCCTTCTCCCTCCTTGAGGACAGTAGGACAAAAAGGATGGGTTGCTTTAATGAATGGATTACTAGAGGCAGCCAAATGACCATGCTTCCAATATGGCAGAGGCTTGGAAAATCTGAGTTGGGTAGTAGGTGTGGTTACTTTGAAGGAGCAGGAAGGATAAAAACTTTCTCCCAAGAAAAACAGTTATGTCCTCAGATTTCTGTGGTTTTCATAGTGGTTAGCCAGTCCCAGATCTTCAGGTCAGTCTGCTGAGCAATGAGCCTGAAAGACCCTACAATGCTCCAGCCAAAGCCTGCTTCCCTCAGCCTTGGCAGAACCCATATGCTGAGAAAACCGTTTATCATCCCGCTGCTAGCTAGTAAATCCTTCATCACTTTGGTCAGCTGTCCTGGCTGTATCCCCTCCCAGCCTCTTGTCCACCCCAAGCCTACTCACTGTGGGGGCGGTGTGAGAAACAGAGAAAGTCTTGATGCTGTGCAAGCACTGTTCAGCAATAGCTAAAACACTGTTATCGACTCTATATTAGTCATAAATCCAAAACACAGCATGATATGGGCTGCTTTTAAAGAAATTAGCTCCATCCTTGTCAGACCCAGTACTAATGTGTGAAAGGGTGTGACATGTTTGTGACCACAGCAGGAAGATAAGATCTGTGGTGCAGCAGAAATGGTTAGAGCAATTCAAGAGTAATATTGCTGAGCAAGCAGAATAGACCACGGAGGATCAATGTAGGTTAACAAGACTGTTAACATAAGGCTAGATTCGTGCATTAACCAAAAACTAGCCTGTGTGAGAATGTCTGTTAGGAACGTGAATGAAGGTGTGAAACTGTGTTCCTTGGCTTAGAAAAAAGGGGTTGTGTTTGTTATTGCAGATGAGGTCTGCAGTGTACTTCTCTTCTGAAGAATATTGAAAGTGATCTTGTACCCTTGAGTCTTGCATATGTTCGGTAGGATTATAGTTTCTGTGGTGTTGGGTATTAAAAGGAAAAGATTGTAAGACTAAAGTCAGATTCTCTGATGGAAGATCTACCAGAGGTACTCACGGAGGTCTCTATATCGGATCCACACACAGAGGTCATGTCTGTTCAGGAGGATGTTAGAACACAACTCTGCAGCTTGACAGAAACAAACCCTGGCTGGGGCTGAAACCTGGGGTAGCTTTAAAACACCAGAAAAGCAGTGTTCCTGAGTGCATGTTGTGGGTTGTGACAGTTACAGCTCTACCTGATCATTGGGGGATTAATGTAGGATACATTGAGGAGCGTTAGGGGTTTAGGCAGATATCAGCTTTTTTGGCTCCCAACCCCCAACACATCTTCAGGTTGCAGGAGACTGAGGGAGCTCATTGGCAGAAGCAGGGGAAGCATGCATGTTACAGAATAGCTGAATCCAGTAGCTTCCAGGATGCAGGGGATATCTTCTTGACCCAGTAGAGTTGAATCAGTGTAATGCTAAGAACCAGGAGGTTCCATTCATATTGGTTTGATGGATGCAGCTGGTGCTACTGGACATCCAGAAGCAAGTCTGAACTTTTACTCCAAAGATGGACTTACAAAGCCAGCCACACAGACCAGCATAAGGGCTTTTACTAATACCCACCCAAGTACACCCAACACTCATGTTAATGTGAACACAGATGGGCTGATTTTGTTCCTCCAGATGACCAGCATTGACCTTATCAGTGCATCCAGAATCAAAAGGAAATTACCAAGGCAGATGATGTTTACAAATGGAGTCCACAAATGCAGCACATTGAGCTACACAAGGAAAAGACACAATGGTGATACAGGAAAAACTGGCCTGAGCAAACTAGCTGTAAATTTCATTACATTGCCTGTGGAAAATGTGTAATTGAGACCATATCCGTCCACAGAACCTTCCATCAGTTTCTGAGCTTTAGCCATCCTATCTGCTGCCGGAATTACGCACCCACCATCTAGGTTATGGTAGGAATTATGCACACACCAAAGCAAAAGGTTCTGCATAGTAAAAGAATCAAAGATCCTTCTTCTACTCTGTTTAATATGCAATAGGAGTAACAGCTCAAGGGGTGGGTGTCTCTGAAGGGGGACCCTGCCTGTCAATTCTTACCAGATTTTAAACTCTCTATAGGTCACTTGAATTCCTGATGGCACTTCTGCTCATCCAACCCTATTCATGACCTTCTGCCTGCTCCAGGATGGTGCCCAGCTGTGGAGCCTCCCAGGGCTGCGGGAGAAGAAGATGAACCAGGCTGGGTCTATCCACGCTAGATTAAATCTTAGGCATACTTAATAACACCTTCAACCTTAATACAAATCAGTAGAAGTTCGAACATTTTCCACACACTCAGGCCCACCAGCAATGGGCCTTCTTACGCACCCACCTTGGAAACAAAGCTTCTACACTGATCAGGATTGACACATCCTTTTTCATTTTTTCACTTTTTTCTACTTTTTTGTGTTCATCCTCTTCTTTTCCTCTGGTTTAAGTCGAGGCTTTCCGATTTTCAATCTTGCCGTGAACCTGAACTTGATAAAAGCAGCTGTACGCTGGGTTCCCCCCCAAAAATGGGATTCTGTGCTAATAGGACCAACACTCTCCCACACTGTTAAAGTTGGCAGAGCACAGCTCTGAAAAGACAAACATCTAGTAGTTTGTCTGGATCTGGAAGCATCACTGGATATTTCCAATTTCAAGGCGGACCTGTGACGACAGGAAAAGTGACGGAGACAGTTGGGACAATTAGGAAAGGAGGCAACAGCAGAGACTCTTTGACTGCAGCACAGTCAAAGCTCAGCCAAGGGAAGGTGAGGAGCAGCAAAGGCTTTAAGTCCTCACACTCTGGGCAGTGCAGAGCCCCAGTGCTTGTGGGGCTGTGAAAGCACAAGCACGAAAAGGTGATGTGGCGGAAAATGGTTTCAATTCTTACAGCTATGGGGTGGGAGAAAGCACTGGACATATGCCTTTTCAGAATTGGCTCAGTCTAAACTTAACATTGAGGGAGAGATTTCAGGCCCCCAAAGGATGGAAGGCAGAGCCGAGTACGAGTGCTTGTGGGGCTGTGACAGCACAAGCAAGACAAGGCAAGGACAAACAGAGCTTTCATTCTTCACAGCTATGTTGTGGGAGAAAGCACTGCATGTTTGCCTTTTCAGAGCAGGCTCAGCCAACAGTAGAAGTGAGGGAGAGAGTTCTGGCCCCATAGGATGGAAGGCAGAGTCGAGTCAGAGTGCTTGTGGGGCTGTGAAAGCACAAGCAAGAGAAGGCAAGGAGCAGCAGAGCTTTCATTCTTCACAGCTATGGTGTGGGAGAAAGCACTGGACGTCTGCCTTTTCAGAGCAGGCTCAGTTGACACTTAACATTGAGGGAGAGAGTTCTGGCCCCCATAGCATGGAAGGCAGAGCACCGTCCGAGTGCTTGTGGGGCTGTGAAAGCAAAAGCAAGATA
>VYZW01000084.1:1647-11904 GCA_013401315.1 Balaeniceps rex
AGGAAATTGGTTTCCACAACAACCAGTTCCACAGACATTACCATGATCATCTAAATGGCAGAACAATATCTGGGACACTTATGTCTACTCAACACCCCTATGCAGCAGGAATAACAAGAGTGCCTTTTCTACCTGTATATTTTATCTTGGCTTAGCTGGACCCTAAATTCCAGTTACAAAAGGCCAAACTCCCAAGTATTGATTAATGGATGAAAAAATTATCCATCAAAATTTGATAGACATAAGCAAAAAAGCATTTTGTAGTTTTGCATAATTCAAACTTGCAAAGGAAATCACCAATCACAGTTAAAGAATCACAAGTAACTTCAAGACTCTTCCTCAATATTTACCACAAATAATGTTTAAAATAATTGGAATTTAAAAAGTTGAATGTCTTCTGTGCAAGACTGTGACCAGTTTTGGAGCACTGAATTGAATTATTTCAGTAAGAAAGATAAAGGTCTGATATTAGGGCAACTTTAACAGCACAGAAGGCAGTGTAGTGGGATATGTTGCCTGGAAACGCTGTGGCCTCGTAGAAAAACCTCTCTCTTGAGTGGAAATATAGGTATATTTAACAGTGCCATGGGACAACAGCACAAGCCAACAAATTCTCTTCCAGCCCAGTGACTCCACCATAATGCTGTGAGCAAGTTAAATCCTGGGCAAATAACCGTCCAGTGCAACCTCCAGCACATAGAAGTTCCCTACATGTTAAGTACAGCCCAACAGATTCAGACGGAGAAATGAACTATGTTCAACCTTAACACACAAGGTTGTTATTTCTATTTGCCTCCCAATTATGCACAATTGCAGTCTCTCAAGAAAGTAGTGGAAACACTCAGTTATAGCAAGTGAAGATCTGCCTCCCAGCCTACCTGAAGAAGCAAGGACAATATATTGAAATTTATCTTGTCTTCCCCTGGTTCACAATATAATCATGCAAAGCCCATCCTGCAAGCTGAATTGACTTCTCAGCACCTATAACCTAGTGAGATGTCCTTTAACCTGTCTCTAAAGGAGAGGGACAAGGGGATGGGAGGACACTACTCCAACCAAAAAGCCAACCACACTATGACACTTCCAGGTGACTCCACCCCTACTGCTCAGCAAAGCCCAGGCATCCTTGCTGCGCTCTGTCCTCAGAAGTAAGTGTTTCCTTGCTCCTGAGACTGCTAGGGATTATTTTGACACTTCAGGCTGGTCCTCTGCCCCTACAGTGGTTTTAGCAATAGTCCTTTAACATTACATTATAATCATGCGTATATTGAATATGCTCTTTGAGCCTCCACAAGTGTAGATAGAAGTTAAAGTCCATATCTTTCCTTTATACAAGCTCCAACTGATCCACTTTTCAGTGAAGAGGCAGCTGAGCGTGTTAGCTGAGTGAGGATGCAATTGAGTTATGCTGAGATAATGGTCTGGTACCATCCTATAATTCCCGAGTGTTGCATATTCCAATGCTTCTGTTTACTCACTTCCCACTCTACTGCCTACACCTGAAGACACTTTCTAGTTTGTACACAGTCAGCATTTAACCCTTTGTTCCATGCAGCATCCCTTTGTTTTTCAAACAGCTCACTGCAATTCACTCAGCAAAAGCGTGCCAAGCAGGCTGCCGGCTGAGCAGAGCCACACAGGAACAGGCTGGGTTTGCATGCTTAGTTAGAGCCTCCTTGTTACAGCCCAAGCGTTAGCCGTAACTCACAGGCTGTTCAAACAGGGCATCAGAAGTGAGTCAGCTGTCCTTGGGGAGGCTGAACTCCCTGTATGTGCTGTTCTTTGGATGGTGATTCACATCATCTGACATTTAATCACTGAGACCAGTCTCTGTCCATGTGAGTGCTTCTCTTCCATTTCAGCACAAAATCCAGGAGACTAACCTGTCTGACCATGCAGTGGAAGGGAGCAGAGCAGTGCAAGCACAAGAGGGAGTGGTTGAAATGAAAATACCTTAAATACCTTCTAGTCTCAGAAAAGAGAGTGAAAGTGGAGATGAAGCAGAGTATCTAACACCATAAATAACATCTACCACAAATTTAAAGATGGCAGCCCAAACCTGTTTAACTGCTACTGTACTAAAAGGTTTGACCTTTTATTTCATCATTACTTTCTCAGTAGGAACTTTATGGTTTTATGCTTTGAAACACTTAGGACTGAAACAGCAACAGAAAAGATAAACAAATTACATATAGATCACAGTGTACAAAGTGCCCCAGACATTATTGTCCTGGATGGATAGGCTAACAGGAATCTTACATGCACAGCTCAAAAATCTATTCAAGGCTAAACCTGGAGAATCACTTAAACAGCAGGCAAACGCTGGTGCTCCAGTGTTGCCAGAGATACAGTTAAGTAGGAGCTACCATCTTCAATCTCTATTACAAGAAAACTTGCAAGAAGTATGGGAGGAATTTCCTGGGTTTAACCAGCAAAAATAACTATTCTGGAGGGTGCTGCATGCAGTGAAATGGCTTTATCTTTCATTATGAGAATGAAAAAAAATATTTGCAATGAAGTACCTAGGCCAGCACAATCTGCCATTCCCCACACAGTCTTTGCAACTCTGCTGCACCAACCAACTGCAGTTTCTACCACTGAAGCTTTGCTTCTGGTAACCTGCATCACGTAATCCTAATGATGTCTCTTTTTGAAAGAGAGGACTTTTTTTTGATGTACGTGCTTGGCTGCTCCAATTTATCTGTGGTGTGATGTTTGGGGAACAGCCGCAGCTCAGCTGTTAGCAGCTTTCTGCAACATTCCCCACACTGTCCCCATTGATGATACATGCTGCTAAATTTGACTGCAGATAAACCTGAGATGCTTAAAGAGACTTTTTGGTGAGGGAATGGCTCCTTAGCTTCAAGCAGAGGGTGGATGGAGCTGCTAGCAGCTCCATTAGTATTTATTTCATCTGAAGGAAAGCAGGCCTCCTTTATTCAGGCAGATAAATACTTCTTTGGCAAAAATGGTATCCTGTGCTTTTCCAGAGTATCCTGTGGTGTTGTTCATTTATCTGCCTTTGTGGTTGTTTGGGGTCTATCCAGAAGCTCTTGTGCCAAAAACCACATTACAAGCTTTCTTGTTCTCTAAATGCCAACTATGCCTAAGAGATATTCATCCTGTCCTGGGTCCTATTCAGAGTCTGTGTAAAACATGCTATTAAAGGACCACAGATCAACACTTCCATATTCCTCCTTCATCTTTCATTAAAGAGCTAACAAAGATAACAGTTGCAAGACTGCTGGTTTCAGTACAGAGACCTGCAAAGCAGAAATTTAAAACTATCAATTCATTTCAACATGGCCTGCAAGTAGTTTTAAGATAGCAATGATTTTTGGGAGCTATTAAGTCAGGTTGTATTAAAGTAACCAATATGTTTTTAACAGTATATTGCACCATCTTTTCCTCATCCGTTCCTGCCCTGATTAGAAATTCCTCTGAAATTTCTGTAATCACTGTTTTTATTTCCTATGCAACAGGAAAATATGTAGACAATACGGTATACAGTTGTGATGACTTGAAAAGACATGTCTTTAAAGGGAGCAGAAAGGAACATAGACACTTCAGTTATGAAACACAACCAGTACATTTCTGATGTTTTGTCCTGGACTTCAAGCACTCACACACGTGCTTCTATTCTCTGGTACAAATCTTCATAAGAATAGAATTTTAATCACACATCCTCAATATGATGCAGATCACGCCAACTTCATTACATCTCTGGTATGAGAATTGGCTGATTATCTGATAACAAGTCTTGTTTCACATTTAAAAAAAACACAATATGTTAATATAAGCTACTTTTTCTTTCTGAACATTTCAGCTGTCTGGTGCGAGGGAAAGCCCTGGAAGAAGAGAGTCTGCACATCTCAAGAGACTCCACTTAGACAGGGTTTTTTGGTAGAAGTCTATTTTAGTAAAGTACATTGCTTATTACCGTGTTTCCAGATGTTCCCTTCTTCCTTGCCCTTGCACCAAATATTCTATATTCTCTTTGGATTAGGACACTTCAGGGTTTGTGTTCAGGGCAGAGGGCACTTCTGACATAAGGAGGGCCACACAGCTGATTAGCACACTTGCTGCTCTACACCCACGCTCTGCCAGTATCTGTCTGCTACAGAACAGCCTGGAGTGCCTTGGAGCAGCACGGAGCTGCCGGAGAGAAACCGCCAGAGAGGACTTGTGGGTGGTCAAAAAAAAAGGTAACTTGAAATAGACTACCGAGAAATATAGAGCAGTTCCAGCTCAGACTAAATTTCAATTTCCACCTACTAAAAATGAAGGGTTATATGTAAAGGGACACACACCCTGTGGAGGTAATTTCTGAAGTGTGTTAAAACTTCCCAGTAGACGTAAACACTGAAATCTGCAATCTTTTGTTCTATCACTACGGTCTCAGTAGATTTTAAAAGTGCGGATGGAGAAGACAACAAACTACACACTTTAGCTGCTGCTGTGGATGAAAAACTGGATATGAGCTGGCAATGTGCACTCACAGCCCAGAAAGCCAATTGTGTCCTGGGCTGCATCAAAAGAAGTGTGGCCAGCAGGTCAAGGGAGGTGATTCTGCCCCTCTACTCTACTTCCATGAGACCCCACCTGGAGTACTGGGTCCAGCTCTGGAGTCCCCAGCATAAGAAAGACACGGACCTGCTCGAACGGCTCCAGAGGAGGGCCATGAAGAAGACCAAGGGGCTGGAGCACCTCCCCTGTGAGGACAGGCTGAGAGAGTTGGGGTTGTTCAGCCTGGAGAAGAGAAGGCTGCAGGGAGACTTTCTAGCAGCCTTTCAATACTTAAAGGGGACCTCCAGGAAAGATGGGGAGGAACTCTTTATCAGGGAGTGCAGTGATAGGACCAGGAGTAACGGTTTTAAATGGAAAGAGGGTAGATTTAGATATAAGGAAGAAATTCTTTACTGTGAGGGTGGTGAGACACTGGAACAGGTTGCCCAGAGAGGTTGTGGATGCCCCCTCCCTGGAAGTGTTCAAGGCCAGGTTGGATGGGACTTTGAGCAACCTGATATAGTGGAAGGTGTTCCTGCCCATGGCAAGGGGATTGGAACTAGATGATCTTTAAGGTCCCTTCCAACCCAAACCATTCTATGATTCTAAATGGTGTTAAAGTGAATATGTTGAAAACCATCCCATGGACTTATAAGCATAATTGCAGTTCACATGGTATGAGCCATCTTTTCTGTCAAATGTGCATATTATTGATCTGACTCACCACCACAGTAAAAGTTTTACATCCCATTCTGCCAAGTTAAAAGGTTGACAGGTTTAAGAAATTTTGCTGCTGACTGCTCCTGGAGCCACAGTAATAAGTGATGAAAAATACGTTGAACTTTGGAGACTCCAGTGAAAAATCCAAAACTCATTCAGGAAATGTATTTTTCATTAATATTTTTATAGCAAAGCTTCTGTTGATTTTGAATCAAATAAGCAAAGAGTTACTAAGCAAAAAAAAGCACACCAAGTTCAATAGCTCTACTATGGAACAAGTGTATTAAAAATTATTTGATAAGGCAAGGTATATAGACACAAAATTAAAGCATTTATAATAATGTCTCCTTTCTATTCATCCAGCTAATACAATTCTATCTACCACATACTGACAAATACACACAAACTCTACGTAGACAACTATAGAGGACGTGAGAGTTCGCCCTTAAAATATGTCTCTATTTATAGCTCTTTCTTGAATCTACCAGTTGAGGAGTGGTGAGGAGACACCTGCACCATAACAAAACCCAAGATGAATACATGTCATGATTTTGCAGCTGTAAATGGAAAGTAGAAACTCATACCATATTTTCAGAGATCTGTGAATATTTGGAAGAATTGATTGAACTCTAAAGGAAATGTCAGTGCAAAGCAAAATGTCACTTCCAACTGGTGTCTAAGGCTCCTTCCGAATTTGAATGTTTTCAAATCTGAGTAACACAGTGACACCCAAAGGGAACAAAACCGGACATTAAGATTTGTGACCTTCACCACCATGGCTAAGAGAAGTCTTTCAGTGAATAGCAAGTTTCGGTGAACAGCAAGACCTTCAGTAGGATTGGTATTATCTGTGAATTCATACCAAATTCAGTCATCAGTTCAGGTTGAAGAAACAGGAGATATCCTTTGATACTAGCAAGAACACGGATTATAGTGGTAAGATTCAGTTACGTGAAGGTCCCATAGCATTTAAATAGGTTACATCCACCTGTTAAAATTAAAAATTTTAAACATTACCATTGCTTCTGTTCCTCAGTTAATGAGTTTTTCAGGGACCAGATAGGAATCATTATGTGTAACGGATTTCTGTGAAGTAGAAGCCTTACGGACCTCCTAAGACAGAGGGACCCTGATGCTAGCCAGCTCTCCTCTCCATGCCCAGAAAACCACATAGATGAAGAAGCAGGTCTTGTTGCCAGCTGCCTGTTTCCTCAGATATTAAACACTGCCTACTTATTGCTGCTTCTTCAGTCACCTTCACCTGGGAATATGCTTAATAAAACATGATTTCTGACAGTCTGACAAAATTAAACTGCATCACGATCTACTCACACTGAGACAGCACACAAGTAAATCCAAACTTTGGCCTGGGATGTTAAAATCAGTTTAGATAGCAGCTTTTTATATTATTATTTCTGCCATAGTCCAACTACCCTGTTAATTGTCATAAAAATAACAGTATTTACAATCTCAAAGTTAAGTGCTCGCATAAAAAAAGATTCAGAGTAGTGTCAACCTTGGTTACAACACCAAATGAGATACTGCAGAGAGATTATTTTGGCTTGAGCCAGGAAAAGCGAAGGTTGCCACCTTAACTAGAAGCATAATCTCTTCTTCCCAGGTTATTGGAGATACACAGAAGCAGAGCTAGCTTTCCTATATGAACAAAAAATACTGAGTTCATAACAGGAATTTTACCTCCTTGGACTGGATTTGTGTGGCAAGGCTTTGGTAGCTGGGGGGGCTCCAGAGATGGCTTCTGTGAGAAGCTGCTAGGAGCTTTCCCTATAACCAATAGAGCCAACGCCATCTGGCTCCAAGACAGACCTGCCAATGTCCAAGGCCAAGCCCATCAGCAATGGTGGTAGCACCTCTGTGATAACATATTTAAGGAGGGGGAAAAAAACTACTGTGAAACAGCAGCTGGGAGGCAGGAGTAAGAATATGTGAGAGAAACGACTCTGCAGACACCAAGGTCAGTGGAGAAGGAGAGGGAGGAGGTGCTCCAGGACCCGAAGCAGAGATTCCCCTGCAGCCCATGGTGAAGACCATGGTGAGGCAGGCTGTCCCCCTGCAGCCCATCCCCCTGCAGCCCATGAAGGTCCACGGTGGAGCAGATATCCACCTGCAGCCCGTGGAGAACTCCACACCGGAGTAGGTGGGTGCCCAAAGGAGGCTGCGACCCTGTGGGAAGCCTGCGCTGGAGCAGGCTCCTGGCAGGACTTGTGGCCCCATGGAGAGAGGAGCCCACACTGGAGCAGGATTGCTGGCAGGACTTGTGACCCCCTGGGGGACCCACGCTGGAGCAGTTCATGAAGAACTGCAGCCCATGGGAGGGACCCCACTCTGGAGCAGGGNATGGGAGGGCCCCCACTCGGGAGCAGGGGAAGAGTGTGAGGAGTCCTCCCCCGAGGAGGAAGGAGCGGCAGAGACAACGTGTGATGAACCAACCACAATCCCCATTCCCCCGTCCCCCTGTGCCACTGTGGGAGGAGGACGTAGAGAAAATCAGGAGCGAAGTTGAGCCATGGAAGAAGGGAGGGGGTGTTTTAAGATTTAGTTTTATTTCTCATTATCCTACTCTGATTTGACTGGTAATAAATTAAACCAATTGTCCAAGTTGAGTCTGTTTTGCCCATGACAGTAATTGGTGAGTGATCTCTCCCTGTCCTTATCTCGACCCATGAGCCTTTCATTATATTTTCTCTCCCTTGTCCAGTTGAGGAAGGGAGTGATAGAGCGGCTTTGGTGGGCACCTGGTGTCCAGCCAAGGTCAACCCACCACACTCCTCACTACAGGAGGTAACAGATGCAGCAGTATTATAATGCTTTGTCACTTCAGCCACCAATTTTAGATCACAAGGCCATTCCTCTCTACGCTGTGGAAGAGCTGTGTTTACCTCTACCCCCGCTCTGCACTAAAAGCACAGAGAGTGGCAGCCAGAGCTTTCTAAATTCCTTTTTCTTAAAGGAGAGGAAGTTGGAGGAGAAAAGTGGTTCCCCCTGCCTCCCTGCCATAAAATAAACTCTGAACTGGCTTTCTTCTCCCCATCCCCCTGCCAAGTTCTAGTGGTGCTGCTTAAAACAATTCAGAGGGAAAATGTGTTTTTGAAAATACCACCACTCCTGTACCAAGAAAATGGCTGTTACACATGATAGAGCATTTCCAAAACACTACTGAGTGCATCAGACAAGTTGGCACCTGTCTTGAGGCCTGCGGGACAGGAGTTCTGGTTGCTCCTGCATTCACCTATAGACACATGGGGTTGCATAAAGGCAGCTCCATCTGGTGTTAAGAGACTGACTCATTGCTGGCAGTGATTGTCAGAAATGGGTCCCCTCAAGCAGTATCTTTTTTCCTTGTCACTTCAAAAAGAAGGAAATGTGGTATAACTAGCAATTTAAGCAGCATTAAGAGCTTGTTGCTTGCAAACAGATATTGAAAACCTTGTAAAAATCATTGCAGTTGCTAGTATTGTCAGTCTGTCCCTGAAAATGCTTGTTAATAAGGTAGAGAATTTGCAAACAAAACGTATACCCCAAACAGTCCACTGAAAGACACTACATCGAGGAGTACATTTTATGCATTAATAGCCTTTTTAAACAGCCTTTCCATGCCCTTTCCTTCATTCCCCAAGCCTCTATCACATTTCTAAGGGGAAGATGAAACAGTCATGGACAAGTCTATACAAGCTGCTTGACTAAGTTTGAAAGACACTATGCTGAACAGCAACAGCCATCAGGAGCAGTGGGCCGGTCTACTAAAACAAGGTTGATGTGCCAAAAACTTAACACAGTAAGAGTTGCATGAAATTGGTGTGCTCATGTTTCGGAGACGTGGATATGGCTGGATTCAAAGACAGCTTGAAAGTGTGAATATCCTAGTTACATAGTTGAAGAGTCAACACGGGATCAATACAGTAGCAGCCGAAAAAAAGGAAACAGAATCAGATGGAAAATCGATAAGCAAGAATACACAATGAAATTTGTGCAAGGCAATGTGGTATAAGTTAAGGACTGCTTGCTGCTATTGCCTGTTGTCTCAACTTGTTTTTTCTATCATTTTTGTGCAAGTTAAAAGGGCCCTTGAAGCAGACCCCAAAAAGGCACTTGTAAGCATAGATTACATACTACACCCTCCAGATATGAACAGGGCAGAGGTCGAAAATGTTATGAACCTAAAGAAATGTTAAGTGTTTCCTAGTGAATCAACATCCAGCTTAGCAAATATCAGTGCTAACTGAAGGTGTTACCTGTCCCTCTGTTTTTACCATCCATCCAACACAACCTCCCAATGGCTTTGCCAGTGGAAGGGATGGCTTATGAGGCACTCACACAATCCAGGTCAATTAAGATAACTCAAACCACCTTCATCAGGTGTTTAATCTTGCCCAGCTAACTTTGCCTGAAGCAATATAAGAAGCAGTCTTACAATCACTTCTTTCAGCAGCATATTTGTAGCTCAATACTGGAGACAAGATGATGAGCAACACAGCAGGGCTGTCTTCAGCTGGCATAGCTGGATCCAAGGGAGGGCGTTTGTAGCCTTCCACAGACCTCTCAGCCTAAAGACAAGGAAGCTCATTAGAAGCTTAGCTTTGACAGCACGTGGGGTTGCAGAGGGAGCTTTCATTTTCTTACTGGTTTCCAGCATACTACACCACAGAAAATCATCAGTAACAGAGCTGTGATCTGTTCTGCCTCTGTATGTCATTTCACCCAGAGCATACCCTCTTCCTCACCTTAGGTTAGGTGCCAGGGATAGCTGCTCTAAGAGGCAGCTGAGCATTTCCGCAACTTCTTACAGTTCTTCTTCAAGAAATGTAGTGAGAATTGGTATTAAATCCCATATATGAGAATAATCCTAAATGCATACCTATTTTAGGACTAAGGAGGGATGGACCACTGCTCTTTATAAACAAATTCCAACAAAACAGTCCTCATCATAGGCAGACATAACACTTTCTTCCCTTTATTTTGGTTATTTACTCCCATTCACAGAATCACAGAATCTTTTGGTTGGAAAAGACC